>PVKA01018674.1:0-43412 GCA_004027165.1 Ctenomys sociabilis
GTCAGCTCAGCCGTAAAAGACCCAGTTACCCAGGTACACACATGAAATGTGTGAGTCCACTGAAATCATCAATTAGGAGGTGTATAGGTGACGACAACTGACTCCCCAGTCCAATTCATCCTGGGCAGGTCCAAGGCCAAAAAAGAAGGAGGCCTAACCTCCACTGCCTATTCGAGGAGATTCCCAGGGATCCACTTTCCACCTGCAAGGTCCCTTTACTCCCACAGTGCTCCACTCCCCTCCACTTCCAAGATGCCCACTCCCTCTGCCCCTGCTTCAATGCCTGACCTCTTCATTCCCAGGCCCTTTACCCTTTTTCATGCCAGGCACAGGACATCAGATATGACCAGAAGCTTCTGTCCCTGCACAACTGCAGGAGGCCATGTTGGCCTCATAGTAAATACCCCCCAAGCAATCAGCCTCTTCCACAGTAAAGCAGGTGCCAAGGAACTGATTGAGTTCCCTGGGGACTCACTCTGTTGTCCCAGAAGCAACCTCAAAGGATTTCATAACAGGCTTGAGGCTCTACCCCAGCATTATATAGAAACCTCTGAGGTCATTCTGGATGTATCTTGTGTCCCAGTCACCTACCTGTTCAAGGTCCTTTTTGCCCAGTTAGTGTTGGCTGGTTCCAATGTATTACTCACCAAAACTGGACCATGAAGGCATGAAATGAAAATTGAAATGCATGCCAACTTGAATATCGGTGCATGAGTTCCATCCATTCTTTTTACTGCACATACATCAAAGCATCTAAATTTCACAGGAACTGACTGACAAATATAAAACAAAGGTACTAAAGAGGATAAAGCTGACATTTGCACTGCATTATTCATTGTTTTCATGTGAAATGTGGATCATCCCACCTTTTGTTATGATCACAATGTACTTGTGTTCTCAGGAGGGTGAGCGTGGACTTAGGGTGCAATTGGACCTCTGCAGCTCACTGTAGTGTTCCATGTAGGTCTGTATCAGGAGGCCCATGGGTCTCCAAAGGGAGGCTGATGAGTCTACACCAGAAAACTGAAGGGTCCAAAGCAGAAGACAAAACTTAAGATCTATGTTAGTTGTTTTTCAAAATTAAGTGAAATAAAAATCTTGAAAGAGACTAGTGACTTAGAAATAGATTCCATGAGCTTAGTTATGACCCAGATCTTAGAGTCTCCTGTTCCTTCATAGACATCCAAAATCAAGACTCAGCAAGGGTGTTTCTGTCTGCTTTGAATATGCAACTGCTGGTCTCAAAAGGCAGGAGGTTCAATTTCAGCACAACTTCTGCCAATCCTCAGACAGAGATCTGCCATCCTGAACAATGAAGGGTATAGTGGTTGATTGTGTCAACTTGAGAGGTTAAGAGCACCACTAAAATGGCCCAGCAATTCTACACCCTGGAGCATGGAAGGCAGACCCTGGAGCGACACATCACTTAAAGGGTATAAAAAGGGAAACAAGGAAAGACAAAGGGTCCCATTCTTCCTTGTAAGAGCTCTGGTCTTTGCTGTCATCTTGGGTGACATGTCTTGGATTCTAGTGCAGACTCTTTGGCTTCTTCCTTGGGCCCTTCAGTCTTCTGGTGTATACCCACCATCATTCTTCCTTCAGAGCCCCACAGGCCTCCTGATACAGACCTACATGGAGCACTACAGTGAGCTACAGGCCCTGGACTGAATCATTCATTCTCCAGGGTGTAGATACCCTCTGTACACTTCCTCATCCAACTCTGTTGTTGACCATCATAAACCAATCTCGTAATTTCGTACACATTTGTACATCTTGTGTTATATTTGGACCTCTAACAAATTGGTGGTGTTCATCTAAGGGGTTATTGATTTTCAGTGACAGAAAGAACAGGTGTTAGTTCTTGCCCTAGTCAAATGCAGGATCCTTGAGTTCTGAAGCTTCAGAGACAAAGTTTGGGACCTCATGATGAGAATAACATTTTCCTAAATTTCCAAGTTTCTTATAAAAGACCATATTTTAACGTGTACTCTCCACCTAACAGGAAAAACCAAAGTTCAACACTAGGACAAGATTTCAGGGGCTACTGACCTCCCTTTCCACTATGAATGACACCTTTGTGCCCTGTGGTAGCACTGAAACTTGACTCTAGTCTCCAGCTTTTCAGGGAGCAGAACTTTGGTACCAGACAGAAGTGCCTACTGAGTCTTGGGTGCCAGTAGAGAGAGGTAGTTACATCCAGAAGGCAACAGTAGAGGGGCTGGCCAGGATCACAGGAAGCCCAAGAAGGAGGTCTGTGTGGGGTGTCAATAGGTGTCTAAAGTTCAGGCCTCACTCTTTAGAAAAGTGTAATCCATCCTCTAACCTCAGCTTCAGCGACCATATTCTGAAGTTCTAATGTATAGAGTGTCACCTGAGGACACAGATAGGACACTGATTGCAGAATGGTCTCACCTGGGTAATGAACCTGGGGAACCTAGTTCATGTCACTCTGCACTGTTTGTGAAGGGCTGCCAGTCTGTATGGAAAACACACCAAAGTCCAGGTGCTTTTGAGGAGCTCAGTATGAGATGCTGTGGCTTCTACAGTCTGTGTCCTATACTTAAGGCCCATGCTTGGGGATCTGCTCACTGTTAGGGCACCACATTGAGCTATCTAACTGTGGACATAGCCTGGCCAGTTTAGGTGGCTCCTGGGTTCCAGTCGGGTGCACTCTAGCCCCAGAGGCCCTGAGGTTACAGTCCAGTGCTGCTAGACTGAGGGATCTCCTAGTGCTGCAATATCTAAGTGTCCCAGGCTTATGAACCACCAACACACTTGCCCAGGTTTTCTGGACAAGATTATTATTGAAGGACATTTACAATAAAGCTAGAAAGTAAAGACTATAAGTACTTCTTTATTCAGGGGACAGGCATCAACATACATTGTCAAGGATCTCAGATGACACAGGACACAAGACATCACCGAGTGAACAAAATGGGGTGCTGGTGGCTAATCCTAAGGATGGAAATGTTAATTGACCTGAAATATGGGGCTCCCATCAAAGCATAAGAATCATCACAGAGCAACCCAGTGCAGTGGACAAATGGGATACATCTAGACCCACTCTTCAGGTCTGGCCACACACCATGGAGGTAGAGGTTTTGGATGTTAACAAATACAGCCTCACTAGAATGCATTGTTGGCTATAGAAAACTACCTACCAGGTTCGTATCTGTTCTCATATAGATGCAAAATAATGGTGCTCTGAGGCCAAGAATCTAAAATTCTGCCTCAATTTATGATGTCTTTCCTGAAGTATCTTGAGTTTTAGAGTTCCCTATACAAATTGTGACAGGCCAGTCAAAAACTCAGTGGATTAAAGAACCTGGAAGAAGGCTCAGGGGCCAAGGTTTGATCTCTGGGTCTGCAGTGCTGGCCCCACCCACGGGGCACACTGAGACTGCAATTGAGACTAGGTGTGGTGGTGTGTGTCTGTAATTCCAGCACTTGGGAGGCTGTAAACAGGTGGATCACTATGAGTCTGATCTAGTATTGAGACCCTGAACACCCTGAAGACCCTTCCCTAAAATGAAAAGAAGAAAGAAAATCTCTTTGGGCTGGGGAGATAGCTCAGTGGAATAAGTGCTTGCCTGGTAAGTGCAAGATCCTGAGTTCAGTCCCTGGAACTACCAAAAAAAAAAAAAAGGAAAAAAAACAAATTCTGAGACCTTAAAAGCTACCTCAGTTCATGAATGTTAATTGGAAATTCAGTTCCATCCTGGAAGTGAATATAGAGACATGTGGACCAGGTATCCAATGTCCACACACAATTAGCCAGTTTAAAAAAACAGCAAATACAAGATTTACAATGAGATCTATTTTATATCTGCACTTCATGATTTTCACAAAACATCATTCTTTTCATCTTGCAACCAGAAGTATAGCTGATCAGCTCTGAAAAGGACAGCTTACCATATCAAAATTATCACTAAAAGCACACCAGAGCCCACTCTTGTCCCCACAAAGCCATTCACATTTCCTTGAGTCACACATCTCCAAATAAAGGAAATAAAGACAACAAAAATACAAATGTTCCAGATAATATAAAACTCACAACCAGGAACATACCCACACTCCCCACAAGATGCTACAAGATATAATTTGTTCTTCTAGTGTATCTTTTCCCTCACTTTCTATAATTCTTGGGCAGTTCTACTTTTGTCATGAAGTCCACTCAAACTCAGTTTTGTCTTTTGTCTTGCTTTCCTCTTTCTCTTGCAAATTTTCTTGGGACCACTGTGAGTTATGCTGAATGCAGCTCCTAATATTTTCAAGTTCAAGCAAGGGAGCCTTGTGGGGATCATGGCTGCCAGTGATTCCCATTAAAATTCTTCTGGCTCCAGGCAGAGTGACAGGGCTCCAAGGCAGAGGCACAGGTCTCCAAGGCAGACGGCATGGTAAAGGAAAGGTGCTCACACCACGTCATTCAGGAAGCCCCCCTGGTCATACCAACAGTGGTCCACCTATCAGGCCTCAGGTCTCAACACCACACCTAGCCACTGTGCTCACAGATGTGTGAATGCAGGGATGAGCAGTGCCCCTATGATCTAGTCACATTCCCAGCATCTGAGACCCCTGGGACAGGCCCCGGATCCACACTGTAAGAGAGGGATCAGGCAACAACAGAGAGAAGTAGCAGGAGCCAGGCCAGCCCTGAGCTTCACAGAAGCCTCCCCAGTTCTCATTCTGATCAGGGCACAGCCCCATGGTGACTACAACCTGCTAGCAAAGTAGCGCTCCTTTTACTGACTTGGTGATTGTGGACACATTCGGGATGCAATTAGAACACTAAACATGCTCTGCACTTTAACTCTCAGAGTCCTCCATGCCTCAGTGCGGTCAGGCTCTAGACCAAAGTACCAACAACTTGAATTCTACGTAACTGGGTCAACACCTTAATTTGACACAACTATTTTCTCTTCTCCAAGAAAACAGAATCTTAGTTTCCTTACTATGAAATTGGAATGCTTATCCTGATCTTGATAGAAAACATCCAAAGTACTGATACTAAGACCAGTTAATTAGTGAGGGACAGAACCCCAGTTTCAGTGACTGACACAGTCTTTGGAGTCCTGCTTTCCTCTGAGATTTTTGCAAAGGGCAGAAGAGCATGCTATGAGATTCTCAGATTCATCAGAGGAACACACTGGTCTACAGTAGGGGATTTAAAAATGTAAATGAAAAGCAAAGATAATCATGATACTAATTCTGAGGATAAGGAAGAGGACAAGAAAGATGATGTCTATGATGGTGTCCATGATGCTTTTCTGTGTAGCATGGAGCAGGAAAGGTTGACAACAACTGACACAGAATGAAACTGGACTCCCAGTCAGCATTTTTTCGGCTTATAGGATGGTGGCAGTTCCCTTAGGGATGTAGGCTTTCACTTTGAGTCTCCTTGGCCATCAGAAAACAGCCAAGTTTCAGGCAGAAGACAGAACTGGCCTGACTGGGGGAGGTCAAAAAGGAGACCATCCCTGAGGACCAAAGGATGTCCATGGAAAAGTCTTTAGACCAAATGTTTGAGAAATCCTTTGGGGTAGCCATGGTGTTGATCTTTCTGACAGAAATGTCAGCAATGGTCCTTCTCAGGGCTCTGCTCATCCAGGTTCAAAAGCTATGCTAACAGGGCCAAGGTTCACTGAAACTCTAATCTGTTTGGAGACAGTGATCCTATGGATCACCTATATAAATTGATGCTGATCAAGGCCTCAGAGGCCAAGGGGGAAAACATGCAGGATCTTAGACTCTGGCCCAGTTTGCTCCCTGATGAAAGAACCCTAACAGGTGGTAAGAATCGTCTCTTGTGCACTCAATCATGAGCCTCAAGAGAGCAGTTAATTTGCATGCTAACTGAACACTCTCCACTCCAAAGGTTTCAGTCAAATAAGAGAAGACTGGGAGAACCCAGCTGGGTGTGGATCTCAACAGGCAAGGCCCAGAGACATCAGAAACATTTCCAAGACCCACTCTCTGCTCATCCTGCTCCACTTCTGAGGTGACCTGCCCTTTTCTCTGCCTAGATGCAGCCCCTACATAAGGACAAACATTGAATTCTGCCCTAAACCCTGAGCTGGGCCTGGGCATAGTATCTGTGTCAGTGGGATGAGGCCATACATCCTCAGGCCCTCCTTCTTTTCCACTTTTGTAGGGTCCATGGCCTGCTTCATCCTGATGCAGCCACCCTCTGTGCAAATATCACCAGGGCAGACAGCACAGTCACCTGCTCTGGAGAGAATCTCTCTCAAGATTATGCCAGCCAGTATCAGCAGAGGCATAGCCAAGGCCCCCGAAACAGTCATCTATGATGACACAGAACAGACTTCAAGGATCCCTGACAGATTCTCTGGCTCCAATATAGGACGCGCAGCCACCTTGATCATCAGTGGGGTCCAGCCTGAGGACAAGGATGAATATTACTGTCAGTGTTCGTATGACAATATTAAACTCACAGCAACACACACAGATGGGACAGCAGGGCAAACCCTTTTAGCAGCCCAAATTCATGGCCTCTCCCTGCTATCCTCATAGTCACAAGTACCACCCTGTCAAAAGAAATTAAAATTTGTAGTCCTGTTCCTGCCATCACATGCCTGAGAGATATGTGCCAGATTGATGGATCTCTCAGATGAAGCTGATTTGATTATCCTCTAAGCAGAAAGGTTTTACTGACCTAAGTGGAAGCTCCAAGACAACAAAAATCTCCTCACAGCCATCACTGTGCCTACAACTTCCTCTGGAACACCTGTTTCACTGTGTCAGAAGACAGAGCCAACAGATGGTTACAGTGTTGAGCATCTCATTATAAGGTTTCAGAGCAGACTTCACACAGGAACTGCCTGGAAATCAACTGGCCAGTGGCATAAAACTGTAGGGTTAACAAAACACAGAGTCAGTTGTGTCAAAATACTTCAGAGGCTGAACATATTTTAAGCTTCTTATTCACCAGGCTAGAAGTAGGATTTTTTTTTTTTTTTGAGTATGCAGATTCTCTGAATATAAGGCTGTTGGAAAAGTGCTGAGAAAAATAAATGATTAGTGACTTCATCTTTCTGGAGACAAAAGTCTTTAGTTCAAAGCAGGGCCTGGTCCAGGTGAACTCACTCACAGAACTCCTTATTGGATGGCAGTGCCTCTGACAGAAAGATGGGCATGTGACATTCCCACAAGAAAACAATCACCCAATGTCCACAGGAAGGATTAATATGTGCTAAGTATGTTGAGTGACTTGTAAATGGATCATTTTCCCTTGGGAAAAAGTGGGTCTATGAGGCTCCTGAATGCGTTGCAGGGGTAGCATCCAGATAGGGTTCAGAGACTCCCAACTTCTAGACATTCTAGGGCTGCCTGGGGCACATCACCAGGTGGAAATCTGGTCTGGCCTTCTCAGTTTTTCACAGCAGCATTTACCACTCCTTCTTCAGTCTCCTTCTTTCCTGCATTCTCACCTCCATGGATTCCTTCCTCTACCCTTGAGCACACAAGTTCCTACCATTGCATGATGCCAGGAAAAGCAGAAGTCGCCAACAACTTGCACACTGACCAACTACAGCACAGCCACGGGACAGCACAGTAACCCCCTGCAACCCCAAAGGGCTCCTCTTCCCCATAGCCAGGTCAATGCCAAGGTGCCTGTCTGGGTGCCCTCAGTTGCCACTTAAATTCCTTAAAGCTGCACATCGCTACCCCTAAGAGGTCCTGGGATCACTGAGCCTCAGCATGACATTCTGAAATCATGTGGGGCTGTGCTTGATTTTCTCATAGTTCATGAAACAAGATGCAGAATCCTGTAACTTGCTGTCCTATGCTCCTACAAGCCCTGTGTCCTCCTAAGACTTACATCCTGCCCTGAAATGAGCAGTGAAACACCTGCTCCCAATCTGGACATGAAAAGGCTATGTCTTATCTCCCTTCCCATACTGAGCCCTTTTGGGTCCTCATCTCAGTCCAAGAAGTTTATATTTGTAATCCCAGCGGTATGTTATCCCACCAAATTAATTCCAGCCTACCACTCCCAGTGCAAATCACAGTGAAAATAAAGACACTAAAGCATATTTATAAGTGTGGCGAGCCAAGGGTGTTCTAAGTCCAGGCATGGCTATGGCTATGCAGAACAAAGGTCTCAACCCAGGGCCAAAACTAGGTTTTACTCAGTCATGAAGGAGAAGTGGCTTGAGGATAAGTGACTGAGAACTGGAAGAAGTAGGTGAGCACTGTGAGCTGGGCTGGGTAGGAGACCTGCATTTACCTCTGCGATATGCAGAGAGAAGGATATGCAGAAAAAGTGATTTGCATTATGCTATTGAGATAGCATCTAATGTTTTGGGATCCAGTGCTTCAGCTCTGATGTGGAATCTTTTGAGCCCAGGAAGTCATAGTTTGTATCTTGAGGTTCAACCCCAGCCAACAGCGTAGAGCACTGGCTCTTTGTCCTGTCTCATTAACAAGCAACAGACATGGATTATGAGAAAAACATGCACGCCATCTTCAAAGGCTACCACCAGCACCTCGGCTAGACCAATATGCATTGCTTAAAACCAATTGAAAAACTCAGAAAAAGTCCTAGCCAGCTCTGTACTTATTAATATATGGATATAGGGTCAGGCATAGCCAAAATGGGAACACCTGCTCTTCTTTCAAGGAGACTCGTCAAGGTGGTCCTCCACATCTTCCCATCCTGGGACAAAATACCTGGGTCCCGTAATACAAGCAAGGGGGATGGTTGGGAGCACAGTTGCCAGTGTTTGCTGTCCAAACGCCGCTAGCTGCAGGGCATTATGTTGCATGCCTATAATACCAGCAGTTGGCAGGCTGAGGCAAGAGGAGCATAGAAATTTCAAGACCAGCATGGGTTACAAAGTGAACTCAAGGCCAGCATGAACTATATTCCATACCTGTTTCAAAAAATGACAAACAAATCAACAAACAAAAATCAAACTCTGCTAGCTTTATGGTATGGCTACAAGACAGAGGGCCGTGTTAAAAGAAAGCTGCTCAGTTAGTGCCTTCCACGAAGGAGAGAGAAAAGGGAGATGCTGGGAAAAAGAATGAAACCCTCCAGGTCATACCGACAGTGCTCCTCCACCTATGAGGCCTCACCTCCCAGCAGCACACCCTACCACTGAGCTCACAGCTGTACGAATGCAGAGATGGACACAGGACCTCTGTGACTTAAGCACCTTCCAAGTTCCTGAGACTCCTGGGGAAACCCCAGATCCACACCATAGGAGACAAGATCGGGCAACACAGAGAGCGAGGAGCAACATGATATTCTTGAGTGACCAATGATGCAGGACATTTTTTCATACATTTACTTTTCGCTGGTATTTATCCATCTGAGAAGTGTATATTCATCTCAACTGCCTATTTCTGGATTGGTTCTTTGAGGTTTGGGGGCTTCATTTAAAAAAAATCCTTATACACTCCGGATACTAGGACTTTGTTTTTAAATTTTTCTTTTTTGCAGATCATAAAATAGCATTAAAATAGAAAAATTACAAATGAACAGAATTTCTCTAAACAAAACTATTTGAATTTCAAAGTACTTGTACTACATTGTGTTGTCTTCAAATTAATTTTTCACATTAGCAGATAAATACAAGCAAAATTGTAAGAGAAAGAAAGAAATATATAAGAAATTAAGAAGATAAAAAGATAAAAAAAATTGAAAAAACGAGACAAAAAAAATAAGCACCAACTGCTCCTTTCCATAGACCAAAAGAAATTCATAGCACAATTATATAAACTATCCTGCTTACATACATAGTTGCACCTCTTTCCCCACTTTCTCTCCCATCCTCCTCTTCACTCAGTAATTCCCTCCATTTGAACAGGTTGATTCTCTTTTCTCAGTGTCTACTGCACACATCAGATTTCATTTACAATACAGTGTTTGCACATGTGAGTCTGATTTATTTCACTTAAGACTGTGGTCTCTGGTTGCATCCATTTTCCAATAAAAAGGCTCAAATTTATCTTTTTCTTATAAGTGAATAATACCCTATTGTGTAAAAATATGACCCCTTTTTTGTCCATTCCTCAGTTGATGGGCATTGCTGTTGTTTCTAAGATTTAGCTATGAGAAAACGTGCTGATATAAACATGGCTGCACATATATCTCTGTGATATGATGTTTTCAGTTCTTTGGAGGAATACCCTGGAGGCAAGTAGTTGGCTTGAATGGGACCTCCCATCCAACTTCATGAGGAATCTCCACAGTGATCTCCGCAGTGTTTGTACCAGTCTGTACTCACAGCAACAATGGAGAAGGCTTCCTTTTTCCCCACAGCCCCTCCAGCATTTGTTGTTGGTAGATTTCTTGATGATAACCACTCTTTTCAGAGTGAAAGAAAATCTGCATTGTTTTAATTTGCTTTTCTTGAATAACCAATGATGGTGAATATATTTTCATGTATTTATTTGCCATTCATATTTTCTACATCTGAGAAGCGTATATTCATCTCAGATGTGCATCTTTAGATCAGGGCTTGGGCTTTGACTTTGAGGTCCTGTTTTTCTTCAATTCTTCATATGTCTGCATAGAAGTCCTTTGTCCAAGGAACAATCAGCTAACTTTTTTTCTCAATTCATGGGTTTTCTTTTCACTCTGTGCATGATTTCTGTTGATGTGCAGGAATTTTTCCAAAAGATGAGATCCTAGATGTTGATTCTTTGAAATACTTCCTGCACAATTTGGTTTTTCTTCCTGACATATCCACCTATACTTATGTGTTCAGCACTTCTGCCTAATTGATCCTCCAGTAGGTTTTTTTGTGTTTTAATATTTAGATTAAATATTTAATATTTAGATCACTAATCCATTCTGACTTCAGTTTAGTACATGGTGATAGGCATGGGTATATTTTTAGCTTTCAAGGGGCCAGGGAGATGGCTCAGTGGAATAATCGCTTCCCTGGCAAGCACAAGGGTTTGAGTTCAATCCCTGGTTCCGCCAAAAAAAAAAAAAAAAAAAAAAAAAAAAAAAAAAAAAAAAAAAAAAAAAAAAAAAAAAAGCTTTACTTTTAGCTTTCAGCATGAGAAAACCCCATTTTAAAGCACCTTCTGTTAAAGAGGCTAGTGTTCTAATGGATGAAGATGCTTCTAGGTTAGATCTGCACTGTCTCAGTTCCATTTCTCTTGTTTCTTGGATAAAGTACCCAACACCTAAAATTAAGGAAAGAAAGGCTTATTTAGCTCACCGTTGTGGAGGTTTCAGGCCTTACTCAGCTGAACCCAAAGCAGACTAGCACATGGCAGAGGGCAGCCACTCGTGATGGCAGGAAATAGCATAGAGCAAATGGAGATGAAGCAGCTCTGGCTGCTAGCGAGCCTCTCCCCACTCCTAACATCATAATGCAGCTTCTCTGCTCCAGGGCAAGTATAGCACTCACATCCATAATCCATATGCATCACAAATCAGTCACAAACTCTAGATGCCACCTAATAACTGCATGAGGCTTTGGGGGAAGAACTAGACACATACCATAATATTCTGCCCCTGGACCACCAAAGCCTTGTGTATGTATATCCCTTTATGCAAAAGACATTTTAATCCATCTCTAAGAGTTGCCAAAGTCCTAACAGTTTCAGCACTGCTGAGAAGTCCAAGTCCCAAGTCTCCAAGATCTAAGGCAAACTCTTACCTATAACCCCTATACAAATGAAAAGTTAAACACTTCCAACATTCAAGGGCACAACATAAACATTACTGTTCCAAAAGGTACAAATAGGGACCACAAAGCTTTGAGACTAAAGCAAGTCCAAATTCCTGTAGGGCAAGCATGAATTCTTCCCTATGGAACTTGTGAAGCAATGTGTGGCAAACTGTGAGCTCAAAAGGCTTTATATGGCTTTGCCTCTATGGCACTTTCACTGGTTATAGCTGCCATGGCTTCACTCTCAGTACTGCTTTGCTCTCTTCTTGTGTCTTTTCTTAGATGACCCAAGTTTCTGGTTTTCCCAAACTTCTCATGTCTTCACTTCTACATGAACTTTAGGCTTCTCACTCACAGTTTCATAGACTACACATTACCTACCTTCTCAGACCTTCTGAAATCAAGGTAGGAGCCTTCTTGATCTTAGAACTCTTGCATTCTGCATACACCTAAACCAACACCATGGGGATGATGTCAAGGTCTACTGCCAACTGCTGTCATTAGTCTATGGCATTTGCCACCCCACGTGTAACATTAAAAACTTGCTATTATGCATATGGTAGAGGTGTGGGGGTGACTCACAATTTATCACCTGTATGGAAGTCCAGATAGAAAATGGTTTAAATTTTTTCAGTCATAAGGAATGTGCTGCACCATTAGGAGGCCTAATGAAGTGAGCATGGTTGTGTCAAACAAAATTTATATTCACAGTCAGCAGCGATCATTTGTCAACCTTTAATTTTATTTTTCCTCTCTATGCTAGGAAAATTCAATTTGGCATGATCGTATTCTGAATCCTGCAGTGAAAAATATTAACTCAGAAAATTGCTTCAGGGGTACCTCTACCATTGCCTGGGCCCTCCTCCATGGGTTGCTTGCTCATTGCTTGGGTAATTCCCCAGGACAAACCTACCTCCCCGCAAGTCTTGGCTCAAGGACTAGTCTTGACTGAGTTGAGCTTCTCACGTTCCTGCCTGTGTGGTCAAAATTCTCAGGAACCTATTGCAGGAAGGGAAGCTGTTGGGCCCACACTGTGCTCACTCTCCTTTGGGAGTACAGATGACAGAAAAAGAGAGATAAGTTGGCCATGTGCTCACAGCCTCCACTTTCCAGCAATCTCAAGGATCAATGGGAGCTAAGTACGCAGAGAAGGCAGGCCAGGCCCCTGTGTTGGTTGTGTATGTAAATAACCAGTGGACCTCAAATATTTCTGATTGATTCTCTGGTTCCAACTCAGGGAATATGGCCAGTGTGACCATCACACAAGTACAAGCTGGAAATGTCTATTATTATGGTGCATCTGGCATTGGTGGCAGTATCTAGTGACTCACAGTGACACAGACAGAACAAGACATGGAACACAAACAAATGAGGGTTGGTTGTCAATGTTACTACCCTCTGAGCCATAACTGTGACCTTGGTCTCCTCTTACTGGGATCATTTCTCCTGAAGCACACATCACAGGTGAAGTGTGTAGGACTTCATTTCAACTGTAGTTCTCTCATACAATTAGTTTCACTTTAAAATAAAATATTGATCCTTCAGTTCAAGGCTCTTCAGGAATTAACTCAGGCATCCAAGATAGAAGATAGCATCAATGAGTCTGGTTTCTGCATGAGATCCAATGATTGATTTCCTCTCTTTTGACACAGCATGCATCAGAAGGAGTCCTTATAAAACTTTATGTTTCCTACCATTTCCCCTTAAGAAATGGAAAGGGACAATAAACATAATAGGATGGTGTCTTCAGGTTGAGATGTGCTTATTTGTCACAACGAACTCTGGATGTCACAAAATGAATCATTCTTTTGCATGTGTGATTGAGAAGTATGCATGTATCTCACATGCAACAGGGGTAACAAATAAGTCTTACAGAAAAGTAATTTCATTAGAAATAGCTTGACCTCATTAATAGTCCCTTAGCTCTAAACTGAAATTCTGCACTTGATCTTAGCCAAAAGGCCGAGAAGCGATAAAACTGAAATTCTCAATATCAAACACCGTAGACATAAATGGAACTGTTATTTTCCAACAACCATGGATATTCTAAAGTTCAAATCCCTGTAGATTGTTAAAAAGGTTATACATTTTTACACAGCAATTTAGAAACCAAACCATATACAGCATTGTAGTAGAACATTCCTATGATTTTTTCCTTATGTCTCATTTTCTATTACTTTTTTTTACAAACACTTACTTTAAAAATAATACAGCAATAATTGATATAATATTAGAAGCACTACACATTTTGAAGACCAAATTGACAGGTATTTTAAGTGTGGTTTTAGTATTACACATTGCCGTCCTCAATATAGCTTCTTAGCTCACAGATAATAGCATGTGGAGTATTTGATATTCAGATAGATAACAATATTAAGCTTAACTGTCTCTAATACATGGTAATAGTATCATTAGGCTTCTCTTCTAAAGTTTGAAGAACAAAAAATTAGAAAAATAGATAGGTTAAAGTACAGCCAACATTTTGGCCCTAGTTTTTCAAAGTCATTGAGGACTCAGAACATTAAAGAACCTCTGCTGTGACATCCTACAACTCAGGGGTGTCCCAAATTTTTTAATCAAGGAGATTATTGAACAATTAGAGTGTGCCTAAGAAGAGTCACCTAGGGAGAAAACATTCTCTCAGGCTTTCACAGAGAGCAAGTTGGTCAAGCAAGTTCCATGACTCATCTAGATGGCTGTCACTGACGAAAGATCCACAAGGTGCTGTACATGGCTTTAGGGTAAATCCTGAGGAAATTTGACTGACTTTGTCAGATACAAAAGTTACATTTTTAGTAGTATATGTCTTGCTTTAACTTGGTCTTAACCAGCAGAAAAGTGTATAAAAAGTAATCTCATATTAATATGCTAGGCTGTAAAAGGCTGAAGTCATCAAGTTCTGAGAACTACCAGTTGTGCTGATAATTTTCTACTATTTTGGACTACTGGACTATGTTGGATTATTTTGCTGAATTTAGGTACCTACAGTTTTTGGGGTTGGCATCAAGTATGAAAAGGTCCTTTAAAGACTTCTCCAAAAGCAGCTTCTCTAATTGCAGTGAAACACCCCTCTCTGACAAAGCAAAACCAAAAGGTAGATATGGTGGAAGCCACAGAACTTAGGAAGTGGACCAAATGTTCATAGGCAGAACTAAGCTTCAGTACCTAAAGCAAACAGTCTACCTCAGTCCTGAGATAAACATCCTCTCTGGGTAAGGTCCACTATTAGTCGCCAGGCAACCTGGTGTCACATGTTATTAACTTTGCAAAAGTATAAATAAAGGACAGTTTTGTTGTGAAAATAAATAAATAAACAAACAAACTGAAATTCTGTTTTAGCTTCACATGAACACTGATTTCTGTCCCCATCACACTTTCCTATGCAGCATTAAGGTACAGTCAGCTGAATCCTGTTGACCACACCAATGTCACTGACACCCATGCGGAAACTGCTGCACACCCTTCCTGCTCTAGGACTCACATTTAATAACTTTCTGTGGTGGTTGATACATGTGTCAACTTAAAAATTTGGAAGCTTGATTCAACTGGCCCAGCAAATCCAAGCTGTGGAGTGTGAAGGCCCCTCCCTTGGAATGGAGGCCTTCCCCAGGGCATGGATGTCTGACATGGAGACTCAGCACCCAAAGGAAATAAAATGAAATTAAGGAAAGATTTGTTGTGGCATTTTTCTCAGATGATCTATAGTCTTCAGTCAGTGTGGGAGTAAAGGTGACGCTTCCTCTTAGGATCTCCAGTCTTCACAGCCAGCATGGAAGGAAGAAAGGCTTGCAGACTATTATATCCAGTAGACCAGCACTTGAACACATGGTCAGTCTTAATGGGGAAAGCCTTGCAAATGAGTCTAGAGTTAAGAAACTGAAGGGGACATGAAAAAACAGAGGATGGCAGGGATCACCTGCTGAGTCCATGAACTCAGTGTGACCACTGCAGTGCCTACTTATAGAACAGGGACACTTGAGATCAAAGGCTGTGTCTTAGTTATGCTGAATTTCCAGGAATGAATTGGGTCAGACAATACTAGGTCAGCAACCGTATGTTGAATAGGTGTTCTAGTATATCTGCCTTTGGGACAGCAGCCACCACTAGCCACATGGATAATCCTCAAGTATTTATGCAGTCTGTGAGTTCTATGTCTGCCAGGGTGAAGCAAGACTACCACTATCAGGACCCAAGAAACATGTCAAGTGGGTCCTAACCCCTCTTTGGGCCACAGATGTACTCTGTTTCCTAGTCTGATTCATTTGACTTAAAAGTATGGAGTCAATGTGTATCCATTTTCCTAGAAATGGCTCAAGCATATCTTTCTTTATAGAAGAGTAGTACTCCATTGTATCAAAAAATCACATCGAGTTGGTGAACACTTGGGTTGTTTCTAAGATTTGTCTATTATGGATTGTGTAGCTACAAAGATAGGTGTGTATATATCACTATGATATGATGCTTGAAATTCCTTATGGAAAATACCTAGAAACAGAATGACTGAATCAAATGGAACCTCTATTCCTAGTTTTTTGAGATTCTCCACACTTATTTCCACAGCAGTTACACCAGTCTATACAACAGTGGAGGAGGGTATCCTTCTCTCCATAGCATCAGCATTTGTTATTGGTTGATTTCTTGATAACAGCCATATTTTTTTAGAGTGAGAAGGAATCTCAGTGTTGCTTTAATTTGCACTTCATAGACACAGATTTAAGTGCCAATCATCATTTGAGTATAAAAAGTGACAGTCATTTGAAGTGATTCTGACGTCATAAAGCAAAAGATGAAATGATTCTAGTTATAAAATAGCATCAAGGTAAGATGAACAGGAGTGATGCATTAGTGGTAGGAGGATTCTCCCTAAACAGGGAGAACCACAGCATCAGTGAGAACCTAGTAAAGCTGCCATAGAGAAAGGAGGGAAGCTGGATGAGGAACAGGATGGAATTGGTAAAGTCTGTGTGCTTCAACATCTCATGAACACAGAGGACACAGCTTATGCAGGAGAAGATATCATGAAAGAAACTTGACCAACAAATGATTCTCTGACTAGATCAAAATACTAAGTAGAATTATAGCAAGACTATAATTGACCTACGGAAGTGCTTTAAAGGGTGGTTTCATTTTCTGCTGTCTAGATTTACCCAACCAGGGAAGAGATTCCCGTTGTACTAACATCATTGTCCTTCTTTGCTTCACGTTCCCAGGAAGAACCAAGATGGCTCCTTACCAATCATTGGCTCCACAAGAAGTAAAATTTCCTGCAGGGAAAGAAACTAAGACTTCAGCTCAACATATGACTTTCTCACAAATGCCTGTGTCCAACCTCTGAGAGATGCCATGAGAAAAGGTCCAGACAACATACAAGAATTCAAACCTTACACACAGCCTTCCAGGACAGGATTTAATGAACAGGGCACAGATCTGGATAAAGGGAATGTGAATCTCTTGTTAAACAAGAATAGCAGAGGAATTAGCTGAGGAAATGCATTCAACATGATGAACAAGCAAACACTGAAGCTTTTTTCCAGAAAATACACACCCTCCATGTGTTGGCTAAATAAATAGTGAGGATGGTGCAAAGATCTCCTAATTAACAGATGTTTCCAATCAGAGGAAGCAGTGACCTTTCTTAAAAGACATGGATTTCAAATGCTAAGATTCCTAGATTTAAAAGCAAACTACCCAAAAGCTTTCTTGCTAATGCATCAGGTTCCCCAATACTCCCTGGGTGGAGATGGGAGCCCAGATATAAATGATCACACAGTTTCCACCTGCTTCCATTGACCCTGCCTCAACCATCCCTGGACACATGATAGCAACAGGCAGGGAAAGAAAACAACAAATTTAATCATAGGGGGAAAGATGCCGTAAGAGGAAATCCTGACTGAGTACCTGGCTGCTTAGGGAAGGATTCAATGGGTATCCTCTCAGTGAGCATCACGCTTCTGAAGCCCTTCCTGAATATCTGTAGGAGAAAATATCAGGCTGCTTTTACACCTTTCAGTAAACCTGGGACAGTGGAGGGCCTGTTCACTGATGTTTTGCTCCATGAAAATTAGGCCTCCAGAGGAGTGTCACTATTTGTGAAGCAAGGATGACCTATCAATGATCTCTCTTCATGTTCCAGGGGCCAGGCTATTTCTGAATTTTCAGGAGGAGGTGACTTGCCCCCATGGAGAGCAAGAAGGGAAGAAGGAGCTTCCAGGTCATGTGAGCAGGACACATTATACCTCATCCAGCAGGAAGGAAGGGTGCTCATCTAAAACTGGACCCAGAAGGGCCAGCAGCACATGTGTGCAGACTCACTGGGCCTGGCTAGGGTCACCTGTGATCCTTGTTCTGTCCCTCTGAAAGAAAAACAAATGAAAGAAAAACCTTCCCCAGTACATCACCAAAACTATATCATATAATTGATTTTCTTTTCCTTGTTGGATCTGATGGTTTTAGAGACTTAAGACACTTAGATAAGTTCTAAATGTAAGATCATTTAATTTAAAAGGAGACAAGGACATTTCCTTCACTTCCAGTCTTGCTTATATTAGCACTGCTCATGGGAATGAGGGGCACAAGGTTGAAAATCACACTCTGCTCACAACAACATGAACAATATACCCACGTTATTGGATCCTAATACCTGGCTAAGGAAACAGGGAGACACATAGATTATTTTTATGGGGGAAATTCCTAACTTGTAAACAGTACCTTAAAGTCACCTTCACATCAGAAGATCAGGAAAAGGTCACTCAAGTTAATGAAAATCTGTACTGGAGCTTCTGAGCCATCAAAAAGATGTAGACCTGGCCACATTCTCAGATGTCTAAGCCACCCAATGTTGGGATTCAGTGGCATGGAATAGGAAGAACTGATAGACAGTAGCTGTCTCCATCCAGGCCCTGACACACGTTAGCCAAGGATATTCCATGATCTCCTCTCTGATCTCAAGTGAGTATCCTTAGATGGTCAGGGTAATTATTTTGTTTAAATCTACCAGATTTTTTTTCTTCCTTTCTCTCCATGGGACCTTGAAAACATGAATGACCTGCTGAGCCCTGTTCATTTTTTATCAAGTCCCCACTACAAATTCTGGGCCAGTCTTTGGGACATGAGGACAGTATGATCTGCCACACATATGGAATTCAACACAGGGGACCTAGTACTAGAGTTCCAGGCAGAAGCATCAGGCCCTCCCTGGCTGCATGGTGGGTATCAGGTGGAGAGAAGGAACTAGAATCAGTGTCTTCACTCCGGAACTTTAGTGTGGGGCCGAGCTCATCTCTCATACCTGACCTCACTCAGCCCTGTCATCCTAGAAGGCACCAGAGACTGTATGTGATAAGCTGCTCCCAGATCACCAGCATTGCCTGGAATTTTCCCAGACTTCACATCATACCTATTCCTGATGATCACTTGAAAAATATCTGTCCCATCTGAGCTAAAGTAACTTGAATCTGGGACCCCATTCAAGCTCCCACTGTCCTTTCAGATAGATCCTCACATCATACTCTGCTTATCAGAAGTAGATGTAGCTTCCTGCACAAACTGCTGCCATGGGTTCCTTTATTCCACCCCAAAGGCGGCTCCAGAGGCACCCTGTCAGGAGGGTGCTGACTTCTGATGAGAGAGTTGCCTGGGGCCACTGTGTGCACTTTCCATTAATCATCTGCATTTGAAGTGGACTGGGGAGTTTCCTCCCCACAATTTCCTATTATCTGATATAGTTATCCATTATCTCACTAATCTATGAGGCACACTTTTTCACTGCAAAGATCTATGTGATTGCTTGAGGCAAAAGCAAGGGATAACCTGTGTTTCTTTTACGAAGACAAACCCACAAGTAGATGATTTTTCTTTTCCTGAAAGCCACCTCCAATCACATGGATAGTCCTCAAGCATTTGTACAGTCCCAGAGACCTGTGTTTACCAGTGGGAACAATAATACCACCCTCGTGGCCCCAGAATTAAGTTCAGAAACCTGTCTAGCGAGCCTTGACCCCTCCTCCTCTAAATTAAGGTTGCCACATTTTCATGGTGATCTGTGTCCCACGTGCCTGGTCCTGAAGGTGCAGGGAACACAAAGAGGAGAGAACTCTCTACGTTGGGGCCAGCACAGATCAGGCAATCATGGTCATGAACAGCAGACCCTGCATGTACCCCTGGATGTAGGAAGCCTCTGATCCCCCAGCAGCCTATACGTAGTGGCCATCAGGGGGCAGCAGAGACTCATGTGGCAACACCATCTGGAAATGGGGTGGGTCTGGGGAGGGACCCTATTTTCTTTGTCTGAAAGCTCCCTCACTTAACTTCTACCTGGTGTGTGCCCTTTTCTCTTCTGGGAGCAGCTGGCAAATTCTATCTTTCTGAATTCTCAGTATGTAGCACAGAATGGTTGCTCACTAACCTTGTTCTGGCTTAATTCAGGTTTTCATTACTTGATGCAATTCCTCTGGGAACTGGAGACAATTTAATCATAATACACAGTTAGATGAAGGCTTCCTGGGGTTTATACCCCAGTGGGACTTCCTTATAAATGTGTTTGTTACTACAAAAACTGACCTTAGTTTTTGCACACCCTGGTCTTATGAAGACACAGTGCCCAGGACCCACTTCAGGTCTCACAATGCAAAGCACAGCCTGATAGCAC
This sequence comes from Ctenomys sociabilis, assembly GCA_004027165.1. Classification (NCBI taxonomy): domain Eukaryota; kingdom Metazoa; phylum Chordata; class Mammalia; order Rodentia; family Ctenomyidae; genus Ctenomys; species Ctenomys sociabilis. The sequence goes on from PVKA01018674.1 coordinate 20,302, forward strand.
TTATAGGAAATTTACTTTCAGTACTGTTAAATGAATCTATAAGCTTCATGCTGAAATGCAATTGTTTGAGACAGGGTTTCTAAATTGCGGTATTACCAGCTGTACTTGAACTTGTGCTACTCTTGCCTCATCCTCTCTGGATGCTCAGATCACAGGCATGCATTCGTATGCCTGCCTCGATTTAAGATTTTTATTGTCTCCCCATTAAGAAGCACTGTGATCTTGATAATACATAAACCTGTGTTGCTGTCACCCATAAGGAAGGCTCAGGAGAGTCTCTAAACTAGGCTCTGGGATTAAACCTCAAAAATGGAGCTAGGACCCAGCTGATATCTGGACTCTGCTAGGAAGCATTTGTGAACAGGATTCCCACACTGAATCAGGCCAAAACCACATGCTTCAGAGTCAGGATCAAACACAGGAAAGTCCAGGACTTGGTCAAAGTTGGACCTGTGTCTCCTAGGCCACACGTAGAATAGACCAGTAGAGGGCCTCAACAAGGCAGCACTTCAGGACCTTAAAAACATCAGCTCCATTTCTGATCTCTGCCTGGCCAGAAGGCTGAGCAGCAATGCTAGGACACAGTATAGGGTGGATGTCTGAGACCTGCATGTGCACTGATGTGTGAAGGAGTACCTCCAAGACACAGAGTGGGTCTCCAGGGCCACACTACTCTCTCTCAGTACCTGAGTCTCAGCCTTGTTGCAGAGCCCAGAAATGGCCTGTAGCACCTGCCCTGAGCTGGGTTGATTTGCATAATGGGCAGTTCACTCCAACAAGCGCATAAGACAGGCCTGGGAGGAAGCCACCCCAGCCTCGGCCTCAGGAAGGACCATCCGGGGCACCTTCACCATGGCCTGGACCACAATTCTCATTGGCCTCCTTGCTCACTGCACAGGTGCTGCCCCAGGACCCTCATGCTCCCACCCAGCCCTGGGCTCACCCCAGCCAGAGCAGGGTTGAGTGTCTGAGGGAAGAGCTTCCATTCTCAGTCTCACATCTGCTTCTCTGTCCCTGCAGGCTCTGTGGCCTCCTATGTGCTGACACAGCCATCCTCAGGGTCGGTGACTCTGGGACAGACAGCCAGGATGACCTGTGAGGGAAACAACATTGGAGATAAATATGTGCAGTGGTACCAGCAGAAGTCCAGCCAGGCTCCGGTGCTGGTCATCTATCGAGATAGCAATCGGCCCTCCGGGATTCCTGACCGATTCTCTGGTGCCAACAGTGGCAACACAGCCACTCTGACCATCTCTGGTACCCAGGCTGAGGACGAGGCTGACTATTACTGTCAGGTATGGGATAGTGGCAGTGCTCACAGTGACACAGGCACAGGGGGAAGTGAGACAAAAACACACTACCAGCCTTCGTCACCTGGGCCCTCCCTTCCCTTGCAAGAGAGACGACAGAGCCTACCACACAGAAAATATTCTTCATCTGTCTGGGATAGGACTCATATTCCTAGATATGAGAGCAGGGCAGGTTTCTGGACGTTCCTGGGTGCAGCTGATTCAGTTGTTAATAAAACCGCACATTATGAACAAGATGAACTCTGGTTTCCCGAACCCAGAAACTGTCAGCCTAACACTCTGTGTAGGGTCACAAATGGGGAATAACTCTCAACTGACATCACTTCAGTGTCTCACCATAGGAAGATCTTTACAAAACATTATGTCTAAGGATGGACACTTGAGTGGATTAACACAGGGTTTGCAGGGAAGGTAGGTTGACGTGATCACGTGGGGTCAGAGGTCACAATGAGAATGTTTGGAACCATTGATCTATGTGATAACCAAATGATTTCCATAAGTGAAAACTGTGTGCTTAATGTAGTCAACTGCTGCATGGAGTGTTATTCTTCATAAAAGCTTGGAAGCAAAAGAATGTGGCATTTACTGTTGACACCTCCATCCTCCAGGGCATCAGTGTGGCTGATCTAATAGTGAAAGTGCAGATTGTGAGGAAAAGAAGAAAAAATACTCACTGCAGGATGACCACTGGAGAGGGAAAGGTGTGTGTGTGAGACTGTGTGTGTGTGGGGGGGTGAAATTTACAGAAGAAAACAGATACACATGTCCATTCTGTCTGAGAGGTACCGGGTCAGCTTAGTCATGAAACATGTAGGTACCCAGGTAAACCCATGATATGTGAGAGTCCCCTGAAATGCAGTACAGATAGAGACAATGGACTCTCCCCCACCTCAAAGTCTAAGTCACCCTAGGCAGAACCAAGGCCAAGTAGGAGGTAGGCCTAGCCCCCATTCGCTATTCCAACAGCAGCCCTGGGATCCTCCGTCCATCTGCAAGGTCCCTTTCTCTCCCAGAGTGCTCCATGCATCCTCCACCTCCATGTTGCATACTCCCTCTGCCTCTGCCCCAAGGCCTGTCCTCTGCATTCCCAGGCCCTTATCCTTGTTTCATGCCAGGCACTGTAGAGGAGGTCAGATATGACCAGGAGCTTGTATCCCTTGTGAGCTGCAAGAGGACAAGGGGGCCTCAGAGTAAACACCCCCCGAGCAATCAGTCTTCTGCATAGCAAAGTAGGTGACAGGGGACTGACCTGAGTTCTCTGGGGACTCACTCATTGCCTTCAAACAACTTCAGAGGAATTCAGGCTCCAGACTCCACCCTAGCTTTAGATAAGAACCTCTGAGGTCATACTGGATGCTTCCTCTGCATAAGTCTCCTACCTTTAATGGTCCTTTGTTATCCAGTTAGTGCTGGTTGGTTCCTCCTCATTGTTCACCAGCAGTTTACAATGAATGTGCAAAATGAAAACTGAAATATGTACCATCTTGTACACTGATGCATGAGTTTAATTCATTGTTTTTATTGCACACATATCAAAGCATCTAAATTTCACCAGAACTGACATAAATTTAAAACGAATCCAATAAAGAGGAAAAGCTATTATTTTTGCTGAATTTGTTTGTTGTTTGTCATGTGAAATGTGGATCATCCACTTTGTTATGATCACAATGAACTTGTGTTTTCTGTAGGATCAATGTGGAGCAGGGTCCAATTGGACCTCCCAGAATGTAGCTCCAGAAATTAGCTCCTTAACCAAAAGCTGTGAAGATGAAGAAAGATGGAGTCCTCATGCTCCATCTGAGCTGAACTATGTTGCTGGAGAAGAGACCTGGGTGACCCACTATGTCCTCCCTCTTTTCCTCTACAATGGGTTCCTCTGGTCTCTCTGGAGCTCTCTGTAGTTGTAGCAACTCAATATTGATCACTAACTCCAGAGCCTCACCCTTCTTTTGGTGATGCTAGAGAATAGGGAGCCTGCTAGACTGCAGGTACAAGAGGCAGAAAACTGGGTCATCTCCCATGGCCTGAACCTCTCTCCTGGCCTCTTCCTCACAGTCTGCACACACGTCCTTCCCAAGCACTGCCCCCAGGCTCGCCTCTCACACATCACTATCCTAGTCCTGTCCTTGAGTTCAAACCCAAGAGTGGCACTGGTTGGTATCCCTGGGAATGAACCCTAGAGTCATCTAAACCCACATTCCTGGGGTTCTTCTAAGACGCTGGATACTCAGTAGAGATGGCCATGAGACATCTAACACCCACATGCTCAGGACACAGGACAGAAGGCAACAGTGCAGAGAGAAGCAGCAGGAGCCAGCCAGCCCTGCCCTGCACGGCATGGCAGCCTCTCCATTCTCCACAGATTCTTCAGCTCTAACCTGGCCCAATCCCAAAGACAAGGCATCTGACAGCTAAGGACAGCTCCCAGGCCACAATGGGGAATGCAGAAGTTTAAGTGGACACAGCTCTTGTTTTGGGCCTGACCATTGTACTTTCTCCTCATGATCCTGGTCCTGCTGTGTCCCAAAAAGCCTAGGACCTGAATTCAGAGCCCTGGCTCAAGTCTGGACTTGGTACTGCTGCTCTCTATTTTCTTATTGAGTCTCTCTAGGCCTCAGTTTTACCTGTAGTGAAATGATGATGTCTATAGAAATCTTATGAATTTTGCTGTTTTTAAATTAAGTGATATAAAACCTTGAAAGATATTAGCTACTTAGAAACAAATTCTGTGGGCTTAGTCTCTCACCCAGATTAAAGACTCTCCTCTCCTTTCATGGAAATCCAACATCAGGACTCAGCAAGCGATTTTTCTGTCTGCTGAGAGTGGGCATCGGCAGGCTTGGAAAGGTACAAGATACAGTTTCATCAGAACTGTTGCCTGGCCTGAAACAGCCATCCTCCACCCTGACAAATGAATGGTTTGTATTGAAATAAGATGACAACAGAAGCCCTGCTATGGTGATGGTGGTGTTCACCTATGGGGATATTGATCTTCAGTGACTAGAAAGACCCTAGTCAAATGGGGGATCAGCAGTTTCTGATGCTAAATAGATAAAAATTCTGTGATGAGAATCACATTTTTCTAGACTTCCAAATTTCTTGTAAAAGTGCATATCTTACTTGCAGTCTCCATTTAACAACACAGTTTTAGTTTCAACACTGGGACAAGGTTGTAGGAGTTTCTGACTTCCCTTTCTACTGCAAATGACAACACCATGTCCTGTGCTGGCACTGAGACTTAATGCTCTGTCTATGTCTTCTCAAGGACCAGGAATCAGAGGGAAGCTCCTCCTGAACCTCTGACAATAGAGGGCAGGAGAGTTGCATCCATGAGCAACCAGAAGAGAGGCTGGGGCTGCTCAGGGGGAGCCCAAGGAGATGTGCTGTGATAGGTCAATAGGTGTCCAGTACTCAGGGCTCAGACTGGAAAGGAAGACAATCTACCCTCTAACCTGGGCTGCAGTGACCATATTCTGAAAGTCAGATTCATAGAGTGTCACCTTAGAGGGTCCTTGTGTTCACCCATCATCCCATGACCTCTCACTGAGCTTTTGTACGCAGGATATGGGTGTCTCCTCAAGGCTCTAGAAAGCATTCTTTCCTTTGCCAAAGCCAAATGGACTCCAGTTGTGCCTTTGGAAATAAATTTCAGTGCTCTGTTGTGTTTAGTCTATTAAGAATATTTCTTGAAACACAAAAATCATTGCAGGCACAAATAAAAATGTAAAGGTGACAGGTTGCTTAAAATGGCTGATTAGAAGCAGCCAGCATTCACCTGCCTCTCTACAAGTTGGAATGAAAACATCTACAAAGCAATTGTTAGATGGGCAGAAATCCCAGCCTGATGTACCACCAGCCAAGCAGAATAGCGTTGGCCCTCCAATAACAAGAATAATGGAATATCTCCGGGCAGTAGCTGTGCCTGATTATATGGCCACCAGATTCAGTCAGGAGCAGCTCCAACCCCAAATACCCTGAGGTTACAGTCCAATCCTACTGCATCAGGCACAGCATCCTAGACTTAATGAGCTCTTAGTTCTATGATATGATAGTTGTGAGTCTGAGACTTATGGACCACCAGCACGCTTGCCCACATTTTCTGGACAAACTCACTATTGAAGGGCACTTCCAACAAAGCTAGAAAGTAGAGAGTAGAACAAATGCCTCTTTCTTCAGTGTACAGATATAAACACACATCCTCAAAGATCTGGGATGATGTGAGAAATAGGACATCGCTGAGAGAACAGAATGGGGCGCTGGTGACTAATTCTAAAGATGGACAATATTAATTGGTTGACAAGGAAATGCAAGTGTCACTTTTAAGGAAACAAGCTTTCCAAACTTCCAAAAATACAAAGAAGCAGTTCAATGCAACGGGATGAGAATAAGTGCTTAAAATGAGAAATTCAACACAGAGATTAAAATAAAAATTAAAAATTGCATGCAAGCCCTCAAACTGAAAAATAAAATTAAGCACATAAATATGCAGTAGAAAACATCCACGGCAAAATTTATTGAGCAGAAGGATGAATCTATATTTCAAAAATGGAAGAAAAATCAAAATTTTCAATTGGATAAGACATTTACCAACATGATCACTCTCAGATACACAGTCCAGGCAGAACATACTTATTCAAAGATTACAGATTACTTTTCATGGTCCTTAAGTTTTCATTTCTTGGTCAGTTGGCCACTTCACAGCTCAAATATTTCCAGCTTCTGATCTGCTGGACAGCCCTGCTTGTCTTAGCTCCTCAAGTGTGGGACTCTCCCAGAAGCATAAAATCCAGCACAAATAAACTACTGACAAAATGGGATGTGCTTATGCCCACTCCAGGTCTGGCCTCACACCATGAAGGTAGAGTTTCTGGACATTAACAGATACAACCTTACCAGAAAGAGCTGCTGAGGAGAGAAAACTTCCTTCCAGGTTCATGTCTCTTCTCATGGAGACTAAATGTAATGACTGACTGAGGCCAAGAATCTAAACTTCTGCCTCACTTTAGGGTGTCTTTCCTAAAGCATCTTGAATTCCAGAGTTCTCTACAGGAATGCTGAGATGTCAAAAGCCACCTCATGGGCCACTGTCTCCTTCTGCCCAGTGCTGTTTTTCTCACCTCTCTCAAGACAGCCTTGGAAAGATGCAGCAAATTCCTCCTATGTCCTCGGTGTCAATGTCCAAATATCCCAGTCGACTCTGGCTGCTCCGTGCACTCTTATGAAATTAAAATAAAACCTAGCACGCTATATATTCTGAACTATGAAAGTTAACCGGACATTCAGTTCCATCCTGGAAGTGAACACAGGCACAGGTGGGCCAGGTATCCAATGTCCACACCGTTAGCCAGCTGATGAAACAGGTACTGGGTTCTAAATGGAATCTGTTTTAATTCCATCCTTTATGATTTTCACAAAACATCATTCTTTTCACCTTGTAAGTGCAAATATAGCAGATCTGTTCTGAAAAGTACAGCTCAGCATCTCAAAGTTATCACTGTAAAGGCCACCAGAGCCCTCCCTTATGCACAAGAAACCATTCGCATTTCCTTGAGCCACAAATCTGTAAATAAAGGGAATAAAGACAACAAAAATAAAAATGTTCCAGATAATATCAAACTCACAACCAGTAGCATACCTACACTCCCCACAAGAGGCTATAGGATATAATTTGTTCTTCTACTATATCTTTTCCCCCACTCTCTACAGTTCTTGGGCAGTTCCTCTTTTCTCATGAGGTCCACTCAAACCTAGTTTTGTCTTCTGTCTTCTTTTCTTCTTTCTCTTGCTGATTCTCCTGAGATCACTGAGAGCTGTGCTGAATGCAGCACCTGACCCTTTCAAGTTAAAGCGAGGGAAGTTTGTGGGGAGCGCGGTTGCCAGTGGTTCCTGTCCCAACTCTAAGGCAGAGCCTTAGGGCTCCAAGGCAGAAAGTCATGGCAAAAGAAAGCTTCACAGACAAGGCCATTCAGCAAGCTGAGAGAGGAGGGAGAGGATGGAGACAAGGGCAAAGCCCTCCAGATCACACTCACAGTGATTGACTCAGTTGCTCTTCTCTCCATGCCTGGACAAATACCTGACACTCAAAATGAAGGGAAGAAATGTTTATTTAGCTCACAGTAATTGGAGGTTTCAGTTCTTATTCTGCCGGCTCCAAGGCAGAGTGGCACATAGCAGACAGCAGCCTCTCATGGCAATGGCAAAGAGCAAAATGGAGAATTAGCCACAACAATGGCTGCAGAGTACAAATCTGACTCCTTTAAGTTGCATTAAGGCTATATGCTTCAGGCAGGGTGCAGCACTCACACCCATAATCTCAGCAACACTAACACCCATAATCCCAGTGGAACAGGACTTCAGCACAAGTTCTAGACATCCTCCCCATGACTGCATGAGGCTTTGGGGGAACAGCCATACAAACCATGACAGTGGTCTTCCTCCTATCAGGCCTCACCTCCCAACACCGCACCCAGCCTCTGAGCTCACAGATGTATGAATCCCTGGGTAAGTAGTGTCCCCATGATCTAGTCACCTTCCAAGCACCTGAGACTCCTAGTCGAAGCCCTAGATCCACAGTATAAGAGAAAAGATCAAGCAACAATATCGAGAGAAGCAGCAGGATCCAGGGCAGCCCTGAGCTACACAGAAGCCTCTCCACTCCTCACTGGTTCTTGAGCTCTAATCAGGGCACAGCCCCATGATGATCACAACCTACTGGAGAAATAATACTCCTTTTAGTGACTTGGTCATTGTGGGGACACCTGGGATGCAACTAGAACAGCTCTCAGAGTCCTCCATGCCTCATCATGATCATGCTCTAGGCCAAAATGTGAAGAAGTTGGATTCTACATAACTGGGTCAACTCCTGAATTTGACACCAATATTTTCTCTTCTCCAAGAAGACAAAATCTCACTTCACTTGCTGTGAAATTGGAATGTTTATGTTGATTTTGATAGAAAACATCCAAAATACGGATGCAAAGGCCAAGTAATTAAAGAAGGACTGAGCCCAGACTTCATTGACTGACACGGTCTTGGGAGTCTTGCCTTCCTGTGAGATCTTTGCAAAGGGCAAAAGAGTGTGTTATGTAACTCTCAGATTCATCCGAGGTACACACTGGCCTAAAGCAGGAGATTTAACAATGCAAGTGAAAAACACAGATAATCATGATTATGATGCTGAGGATAAGGCAGAGAATGAAAAACAAGATGACGTTTATGATGGTGTTCACAGTGCTACTTTTGTGCAGCATGGGGCAGAAAAGGTGAGAATACCTAGCACAGAATGAAACTGGACTCCCAAACAGCACTTTTCAAGCTTACAGGATGGTGGTACTCCCTTTAAGGGAGGGACACATTCACTTTGAGACTCTGGTCTTTAGGAAGCAGCTGAGTTGGGATGATTCGGGGAGGCCAGAAAGGAGCCCAGTCCTGGGGACCAATGGGTGTCCAGGGAAGAGTCCTCAGACCAGAAATCAGAAAAGTCCTTTGGGCTACTCTGATTGCTCTCCGAGGGCCATACTCATGTGCAGCCTCGAGACAGAGAACCATCTGTGTAGGTGAGATCTTCCGCAGAGAAAAGCACAGTGTCAGCTCAGTCAGCTGATGCCATGCTGAGAATCATAGGAAAAAAACCTGAAATCCAGATTTTCTCAGAAGGAGTTTACTGAGGAAAGATGGGGTTCCCAGAACCTATCTCTTACTCTGTGTGGCTGAACCAGTTTCCTCCCTGATCAAAAAGGCCCTGGCAGGTGGCAAGAATATTCCCCAAATGCCCACAATCATGAGCCTCAAGGGAGCAAACACCCTCCACCCCTGAAATTTTAGTTGAATAACATGGGACTGGAAGAACCCAGCTGTGTGTGTTATCTCAGCAAGCAGACCTCAAGCTCTGGGACATCAGGAACATGGCCTGGACCATTGGCTTCTCATCCCCCTCTGCACAGGTGATGTGTGCCTCTTTGTGCCTAGATCCATCTTCCACATGATAAAGATTGGATTCTGACCCAAACCCTGAGGTGGGCCTAGGCATACTTTCTGCGAGGCCCCTGGGTAAGGTCCCTCATCCTCAGGCCTTTCTCTTCTCATTTTCAGGTTCCATGGCCTCCATCCTGACAGAGCCTCCTGCTGCATCAGTGGTTCCAGGGCAGAGAACCATAATCACCTGCTCTGGAGAAAATCTTTCTCAACATTATGCTCACTGGTCCCAGCAGAAACCAAGCCAGGCCCCTGCCATGTTCAACTATATGGACAGTGAATGACTGATTCCTGACAGATTCTCTGGCTCCAATGTAGGACACACAGCCAACCTGACCGTCACTGAGGCCCAGCCTGGAGATGAGGCTAACTACTGCTGTTAAGGTTACTATGGCAATGTTAGACTCAAGTCGACATAGACAGATGGGACAGTGAGACAAAAACTTCTCAGCAGCTTAGCTCCATGGACCTGCCTGCCATGTTTACAATAACAGGAGTCACCCTGTCCAGGGGAATGTAAGTTTCTAGTCCTGTGGCCACCCTTTTATTTCTAAGAGATATGTGCCAGATTCATGGATCTCTCTAGCTGCAGCTGATTTGATTGCCACCAAAGCAGAAAGATTTTACTGACTTTATTTGTGTGTACCTAAGGAACAGGGAACCCAAACGACAAGCATCACTATGCCTATGATTGTGAAGATGCATTGTCTCAGGACAGTCAGTGGATGTTCACAATGTTGAGCATCTCATTGCAAAGTTTCCTAGCACTCTTCATGCAGGACCTGCTTGGAACTGGGCCTGGTCAGTGGCATAATATGTGAACTCAAGGAGAAAACAGCCATTGGTATAAGAGTTTTTTCAGATTCTGGAATTTTTTAAGATTCATCCTCTCCCTGATAAGAACTGGGATTTTATGGAGGAAGCAGATTCCCTGAATACAAGGATTTAGGAAAAGTGCTGAGGGGAAAAGTGACTAGTGGCCTCACATTTGTGATGAAAAGTATCTTGGGTCTGAAGTGAGGCTTGCCATGAACAAGCCTCACAGGATACCAGTGACCTTGACAGAAAGAGGAGCATATGACATACCCAGAAGTGGACACTCACTCATCCACATGAAGGGCTGAGATATGCTAAGTTAGTTGAGTGACTCAAACATGGATCGTCTTCCCTTCAGTAAGAGTGTTATTGTGCCACTCCACAAGGTGCTGCACTGGTAGCATCCAGATAGGGTTCTCAGGTCTCCAAGGTGGATGAGTCCCAGGGTGGCCTCAAGTACAGCAGGAATGGAAATCTGGCCCAGCATACTCAGTTTCTCCCACAAGCATTCCTCACTCCTCCTGCTGGGGCTCCTTTTCTTCTGTCTCTCCCTCCCTGAATTCTCACCTCCATGGTTTGCCCTCCTCCACCCTTACACACACAGGCTCCTACCATTGCTCATGGCAGGAAACAGAAGACGCTAGAACTTGCATACCCACCAGTACAGTAGGCCTGGGGCAGCACAGTAAACACCCTCTGAGGTCCCTCCCCCAAAACCATGTCAGTAACTTACCAGAGTGTCCCTTTTATATTCTTCAAAGGAACATATCAGTACTTCTAAAAAGTCTCATGACCACTGAGCCTCAGAAACTCACTCTGAGATCATCTTGAGCTGTACTTGATATTCTCCTAATTAATGAAAAGAGCCCCATAGTTATTGTTGTCTCATGTTCCTATAAGACCAGTGTTCTCCTAAGACTTAGATCCTTCATGAAAAGTGGCAGTGAGACACATGTTCCCAATCTGGTCCAGAAAATGTGGTCTTTTCCCCCTTCCTATGGCTGACACAAAACCCCCTGAATCCTGCAATGTAAAGGAAAGGAGGCTGGTTGGGGTCAGGTTTGCCAGTGGTTCCCCTTCAGCCTCTGCTAGCTCCACAGCAGAGCTGCATAGAAGAGGGACATGGTAAAAATTCAGCTCAGCCGAGGTCAGCCAAGAAACAAGAGGAAAAGAAGATGATGAGGCCAAGAACCAACCTCTCAGGTCACACTAATTGGGATCCACCTCCTATCAGTCTGGATCTCTGCACACCAGACTCAGCCACTGAGCTCAGCTCAGAGACACGCATCCACAGGCGAACAGTGCTCCCATCATGGAATCACCTTTCAAGCACCTGAGACTCCTGGGAGAAGCCCCCAATCCAGAGCATAGCAGAGGTGATCAGGCAACAACACAGAGAGAAGCAGCAGGAGCCAGGCCAGCATCTCCTGCACAGAAGACCCCTCACTTGCCACAGGTCCTGCAACTCTGATCTGTCTCTGGAGAAGGCTATGGACACCACTCTCTGATGAATAGATAGTGATCTCAGTGGGGACCAGCCACTGTAGGCACACTTGGCTGTCACAATGGCCACAAGACCTGAACTTTAGCTCTCAGAGTTCTCCAGGCCTAATTGTGCTTGTTCTCTAGACCCAAACAGCCACAGTGTTGAATTTTGGATAACTGATCAACCCTTTAGCTTAACTCACTGTTTGCTACTTTTCAAGTTGAGAGACTTTACTTTCCCTGCAGTGAAATGGGGAGCCTTATTCTTATCCTAAGGAAAGTCCCCAAATAGCTTTAAAAAATACAAAAGAGGTCTTTTCACCTGAAGACTCAGTTTGGGTCTCAGTGACTGACACAGTGCTTGGAGCCCTATTCTTTTTTTTTTTCTTCTTCTTTTTTTAGAAGATTCCCTAAATGGCTAAAGAAACCATTTGTGGTACATGCTGAGAACAAGTTTTGGTAGGGCACAAGGAAAAACAATTAAGTTTAATGAGAACTGTAGTGTGCTGTTACAGGTGTCTGCACAGTGCACTGCAAATGTGGTTGATGAGGTTAAATGATTGTAGTAGAGATACTGGTAATAAAAATGATAATGATGGTGATGGTGGTAATGATGTGGATCAGGACATGAAAACATACAGCTCAAATATGGTGCCAGAAATACCAGTGTTTCCACAGCATTCGGATGTTGTTATCAGAAAGTTGTTAGCATCTGATTCCACTCTTATGCAAAACTAATAAATATACACGAAGGGTGTCACAGAACATTTTCTCCAACCTGGACATTTTTCACGAGGGTTACAGCTTTTTCTTAACTCTGGATTATTTTTTAATTAAAACTCAGGAAAGATGTTCAGTCCTGAGACCCACGGACAGAAACTGGACCTGATCTACCTCCGTGCACACTGGAATGCCACCTCTTTGTTTCACCCCAGGCAGTTCAGGGTGGGTGAAGCTGGTACAGAGTGCGACTGGTCTTCTTGTCCATGATGCTTCTGTAACAGGATCTTTGCAGTCATCTGGAGGAGGAAGGCTCTTACTCCAAAGACCTTCCACCAGCACAAGGCACCAAAGCCTCAGCCAGCAGCAGCTCAGCTGTAGAATGTTTATAGAAAACCTGGTCAAACATCATAGTTCAGAAACTAATGTTCTTTTGCAGCAGCTCAGCTGTAGAATGTTTATAGAAAACCTGGTCAAACATCATAGTTCAGAAACTAATATTCTTTTCCTTCAATGCCAAATCAGTTCTCAAAAACATAAGCCAGTTTTTCCAACGTGACTGCAAACAAAAGAAAAATGATATTTTCCTAAACAATTCAGTGACTGGAAGGTTTGTAGGCATGCTATGGACAATTCCTATTTGGTAGTCTATCTTATCAACTGTAAACTTAATAAAATAAATACAGGTGAGATTCTGAAAAAACTTATTGTGTCCAAATTGAAATGTGATATAAATGTACAATAGAGATCATATTTTAAAGATCTAGCATGAGAAATGGCTATAAAACACAGAAGTTTCACTGAGTTCACTATAGAAATATTTTTGACTCCTATGACAGAAGTATTACTTCCTCACAGAGAACATAAACAACAGCACAAAGAGATGTGCTGGTGTGAGAAAGGTAGAGACTGAGTGTGGGCCACCTTCCTATGCAGAGTAAGGAACCTCAGATCAGCTTCTGCTCCATTCTCAAAACACAGCTTCCATTTTAAGTGGTTACTGAGGTGCCAGCCTGATGTCATGACTGCAAAAACCTCATGGTACCACGGTCCTGGTAGCCTGGTCACCTGGTAAACTGTATTTTCCTGGCCCAACCAGCACTTAGGAATGCTCCAGAAGCTATTTTTCAAAGCTATTATACAATGGATGACATGGACTTCTTCCAAAATTCTAGTCTCCATGGAGATTCTTAAGTGAGGATTTGGCCTAAACACAGTTTCTGCTGCCAGTGCTAGTTCGTCCATTACCATACAGTATCATGGACACAAAGGTATCCAGGTCAAGCTCCCCTTACCAGATGACCCAAAGCCTCCCTGTACAGTATGTTGTGATGGAAGATGTTTAGTTCATGTAGATGAGGAAATAAAATATCGTGTCCATTCTATATGTGTGACACTTTCTGAACCTGCACACTGAGAGGAATACAGAATTCAGATTCTGTCCCAATGGCTCTTTCCGCATCCCTGAAGATATGTTACCCTGCACTGGCAAATTCTGTACCAGGTACGGAAGGAGCCAGTAGCATCTGGATGTGTACAAATACCTCATCTTTCAGAATTCCTCTAACTGCTATGGGAGCAGACTAATAAACAGATAAAAAAACTAATCTCAACTGCAAGTTCCTTGGGTCTTCAAAGCTGCCATTTTTCTATGCTATTTTCCATACCAAGATGTAACATTAGAAACTTACTATTAGGCATGTGATAGAGGTGGGGGGGGGGGCTCAGAATTTATCACTTGTATAAATTCAGGTTAAAAAATAGTGTAGATTATCTCAGTCATGTGTAATGTGGTACACCACTCGCAAACTTACAGGAGTGGGTATGTCTGTGTCCAGTTAAAGTTTATATACACAGGAAGCAGCCCAAATTTGCTAACCTTTAATTTTCCTCTTAATGCTGGAAAAATTCATGTTGACAAAATATGACACTGAATCCCCAGTCATGTGCTCAGAGCCTCTATTTTCCAGCAATCTCATGGACCATTGGGAGGCAGCATGCATCTTGGTACCCAGAGAATCCAGACCAGGTTCCTGTGCTGGCCATCTATGGAGATAGCCACTTGGCCCTCAGGGATTTCTTATTGATTCTTTGGTTCCAATATAGGAAATGTGGCCACATTGACCACTGCTGGAGTACTATGCTGCAGCATATGGCACTGGTAGCAGTGTTCAATGACTCAGAGTGACAGACAGAACAGGACATGTGACACTGCTATGGTTTATGTCTAGGTGTCCTCCCAAAGCCTCTTGCAGTTGTGGGATGGCTTCTGAAATTTGTGATTAATTAGTGTGTGTGTGTGTGTGTGTGTGTGTGTGTGTGTGTGTGTGTGTGTGTAGCACCCACCCTTGGGCAAGTAATTTTCATTACAATATAAGGAGGAGAGAGGCTAGCTAACTGCCAGAGCTGGTGCTTCTGGTTTTTCTCTTGCTCTTTGCCACTGCCATGAAAGGCTGCTCTCTACCATGTGTCGTTCTTCCTTGGAGCCATCTGAGTATGGACTGAAAACTCCATTAACTGTGAGCTAAATAAACCTTTCATTCCTTCATTTTAGGTACTATATATTTGTACCAGCAATGAGAAAAGAGTAACTGATACAGAAGTTGGTACCATGAGTGGGGTCATTGTTGTGACTCCCGGACCATGTGGATTATGAGATTTTGGGAATGACTTATATGAAGAGATAAGAAAGGTTTGGAAATGTTGCCTACGAGAGAAACACTGGAGAGCTTTGGATGCTCTATACGGGAGATCTGGCCAGAGCTCAGGAGACCAAAAGGCTAATACAAATCCTGCCTGTAAAGTCCAGGCTGGGGAAGTTTCCACTGGGAAGGACTGCATTGGTTGTTGGAGTCTGGACTGTTTGTGTTATTGCCTGGAAAAAATTTGTCTGAATTTTGTTCATGTCCAGACACTCTGCCTGAGACTGAGATTAAGCCTGGTAGACTGAATAGTCTTTCTTTCTTTTTTTTTTTTTTTTTTTTTTTTTGCAGAGCTGGGGATTGAACTCAGGCCCTTGCACTCACCAGTCAAGTACTTATTCAACTGAGCTATCTCCCCAGCCCCCTGAATAGTCTTTTAAAGGGAATTTCAAAGGAGCTGAACGTTGAAGCAGTAGCATTGTTATTGTTGAGGGCTCTTGGCCAGGGTTGTTGAGAAACAAGAGTAAAGAGCCCAGAAGGATGATTTAAAGTGTAATTTTGGACAGAAAGGAAGCTCCGATGAAACTGAGGAATGTGAAAGTAGAGCTGAGATCTCCACTCTGGAAAAGGAACAAGACAATGCAAAGGATGGCCTGAGGGCATCAGGAGGTAGCAAGTCCCCAGGCTTTGCAGCCTAATAATCCTATGGGTGAGGGACTTTACCTTGAGAGGGAAGTCACAGAGACCCACTTTTCAGAATGGAGGCAGTGGTTACACCAGGTTCCAGAAAGGTGCTGCCAGAGAGAATTTTTCCTCGGAATCAGGTTCAGAGTACTCAGCACTCCAAACACTTGACCCCTACATCCAAGAGAGAAGAAAACCTGGCTACTGCTCCAGCTGGAAGACGATTGTGGCATCATCTATGTGATATTGGTTTTAGGCACAAGCAGAATGCGGGAGTTCTGAGGTTAAGAAGGCTTCTACATACATCTTAGAAGGCTACGGAGGCCGCGCAGTGTGCCCCTGGGAGGGCAGTGTGTAAAATGTCAGTGAGAAGCCTATTCAGTGCAAACCCTGGAAAAGCCAGAAGGTGGATCTTCTAAGGGAAACTGCAATGAGGTAGCAAAGGTGGCCTAAGAGAGAGACCATGGAAGCTACCAGCAGAAGAGCCATAGGGTTGGAGCTAGGTAAGGCTTTTGGAGCTCACAGTTTGCTACAGATTGCTTAGGATGTTCCACATGAAACTACAGAACTTATTGCTTGCCCTTCTGGATTTTGGACTTGTTTCAGCTCCAATAGTTTATATCCTCCCATCTGTACGTTTTGAAATGGTAATGTTTATCTTGTATTTTTTTTGTTGTTGTTGTTGTTTTTGGTTTGTTTTTTTTTTCTTATTCTTTCTTTTTTTTATTTTATTGAAGTTCAAATGGCAGTCAGACAGTTTCAAGACACCTTAACCATACAGATTCATTAAATTAATACATTGCAAACTGTTTTCATAACGTTTTGGTATTCTACAAGGTGCATACATGATATATTTACAGATATTATTTTAGCAGATATCTCTTATCAGTGAATTAAGAGTGCAGCTGCCTACTCATCTTATTTTTTTATACCTGAATTATATCAAAAATTCAATAATTATTTTCCTAGAGGATGACCATAGTACTAGAAGCCGACATAATATCCTGTCCAACCACCATTAGTACACATCTTGCCTCTCATAGAATTATGTAGAGCGTTACCTATCCCAACTGTACTGTCTATACACACACATCATGATTTTTTCTTTCTACACCTCTTCCTTTGTCTACACCTGTCAAAAGTGGGCACTCCAATGACATTCAACTAACTTAGGTGCTTGAACTCAACACCACAATCCAACACAGTCCAGCATTCTACAACCATAGTGAGTTATTCAAAGAAATTGTCAACCATAGCTATTTACAACTCAGCTTAATATTATGGCCTCACCTACTGGGAATTTTTCCAAAGGATCTGGATACATTGTATCATAGAGATATATGTGTACCTATGTTTATAGCAGCGCAATGTGTGATAGCAAAATCTTGGAAACAACAAAGATGTCCATCACATGAGGAATGATTGAAAAAGATGTGGTATTTCTATATAATGGAGTATTACTCAGCTATTAAGAATGATAAGTTTGAAGCATTTATACTGAAGTGGATGCCACTTGAACATATACTCATAAGTGAAATAAACCAGACACACATTTGTAAATATCGTATAGTCTCCCTAGTATAACAAGCAAAAAGCAGAAATACAAAAGGTAACGTACAACAAGTAAAATCAGTTGAGTCAGATAAGGCAAAGTAAATGGCATATGCTGCAGGATACTAATCAGCTTTTCTTCTGGATGGTTAACAACCTAAGATCACAAGTCAGAGTTGGAGAAATAGAAGAGCCATAAGGCCAGCCAACATTTTGGCCCTAGCCTTTCAAGGTCAGCGAAGACTCAGGACATAGGAGAACCTGTACTGCAACATCATGAGACTCAGGTGAGCTCCAAATTTTCTGAACAAGGAGATTATGGAGCCACAGAGGAAAGAGATTGAAGCTCTAAAGTGTGCCTGGGGAGAGTCACATGAAGAGAAAACTTTCTCTCAAGCTCTCACGGAGAGCAAACTGGTCAAGCATTGGCCGTGACTCATCCACATGGATGACACAGACAAAGGAACTACAGGGTAATGTACAGGACTACAAGATAAACCCTGAGAGGTCTTCACTGACCACATAGGAAATATAAAGTTCATGTGTTGGTATATAAGTCTTGATCTACCTAGGTCTTAACCATCCAACAGAAAAGTATCTTGTATCTTTGAATGTTGGAAGTGTTTCACATTTCATTTGTACAGTGGATCACAACTAGGAGTTTGCTTTAGAACTTGGAGGAGACTTGGGACATGGACTTTTCAGCAAAGCTAAAACTGTTAAGACTTTGGAAACTCTTGAAGATAGACTAAGTACCTTTTGCATTAAGGGATGTGCATGAGTCTTTGGAGGACCAGTGGAAGAACGTTACAGTTCTCATACAATAAATGTTGATGGACTTACTAGTGATTCTCAGTGATAGTAAAACCTGTGTTATAATGTCCAAGATGTGAAATGTTAATGAGCATGTGTTTTTGTTCTTGGTTAATTTAATTTTTTTGAAAAGCAAGAAACTTGAGAAAGGATTCAACAAACCACTTCTTTGGAGGAGCTATAGTCCCCAGTCAGTGGAGAAGGAAGGGCAGCACTTCCTCTGAGAAGCTCGTCTTCACAGTCAGCCTGGAAGGCAGAGAGGCTTTCTAAATGACGCAGCCTCTGCTTCTCCCTTTGCTTTTTCTTCTCTTCCACTGCCTTAAATGCTTCCCAGTGCCATGTGCCACTCTGCCTTGGAGCCAGCAGAGTGTGGACTGAAACCTCCTCAAAGTGGGAGCTAAATAAACCTTTCCTTCCTTAATTTTGGGCATCAGGTATTTTGTCCCAGCAATGAATAAAAAATAACCGAGATCCATTCCCTCCTTCCAGATTCTTGAAGTGGATCCATAGCCTCAAATGTGAATACACTGCTTTCGGAAACCAGCTTGAACAAAAAGTGTCCCAGTTTCTTTTTGGTGGGTATTGTGTAGTACAATAAGTAACCTTGATTTTGTGTCTGATTATGTAGATTGTGAGAGGAATTAGACACTGATGATGATATCT
The DNA here is from genome assembly GCA_004027165.1 of Ctenomys sociabilis. Taxonomy (NCBI): domain Eukaryota; kingdom Metazoa; phylum Chordata; class Mammalia; order Rodentia; family Ctenomyidae; genus Ctenomys; species Ctenomys sociabilis. The sequence goes on from PVKA01018674.1 coordinate 38,960, forward strand.
GCTGTTAGGGAGAGATGAATCTTATTGTTTTCATTGCCTGATTGCATGCATATATATATTGTGGAACTGGGGATGGAACTCAGGCCCTTGCACTTTCCAGGCAAGCCCTTATTCTACTGAGTTCTCTCCCCAGCCCCTATATGTAGATTTATTAATTTTCTCTTCCTTCTTTTCTTCTTGCTCCCATCCCAGTGGCTCTTTTCTTTTCAGGAGTTTCTTTCTCATTCACAATATTGGTACTGTTGAATCTTATTTACTCTTTCAGTCCCTTTTTCTAGAGCGATGTAACAATGTTTAAGCATGCAAGTCTGATTTACTTCACTTATAAGTACCCAATTGTCCTATATATTGGTTACTGCAAGTAAAGTAAAGTAAATGCATGATCCAATTACCATGGCTTGTTAGGTCTGTGGATGTCTTGCTGGAGAGCAGAGCTGCAAATCCCATCATGACAAGAAAGGGGGAAGAGAAAAGAATTGCACCATTACCCACTGAACACGAATGCACATGGTTTCTGATCCTACTGAGAGGAAAAGCGATTTCAGCTTCCAAATTGTTGATGCATACTGTATACCTTCACAAGTGATTGCTGTTCTAGAAAATTTCACATTTCGTGAGACATAAAAAGGAACAGCAATCTAAATATATCTGTTGAAATCTATGTCCTCCTTGCAGGATCTATCTAAACTGGGTAGAGGCAGATGAATCAGTCAAGTATATATGAAATCCAGCCACAACCATGAGACCTAAAGATCTTTGTGTGTGGCAATCTATGTCATTTCCAACTCTAGAATGAGTTTTGTAAATGATTTCCTGCTATGCATGGAGTGTAAATGAGGAAGTCCCAAGATTTATCCTGTGTATTAATAACCACATAAGATATAGTTTAATATTGCAAGCCATTTAGGGTTAATTGAAACAACTTCTCTATCCTACTACTGAGGCATGGAAACACCTGTTGACAAAATGTAAATGAATGAGTGCACTGTATTTCAATAAAATTTCATCTAAAACTAAAGGAAATCACAATAATGGTTGATCCTGATTTGTACAATGATCCTGAATTGCATGATGTGTTCACAGGGATCTTTCATATTTCTGCTCTGATTTAATAGGTTCTGGGTTAGAAAATTCTCCCGGATCAGGAAACTGTCAGGAAGTTATAAGTAAAATTGTAATTAGATCATATTCCTCAGCCACTCTTGATGACTTTTTAGCAAAATATTTATTTATTTATTTATTTATTTATTTATTTATTTATTTATTTATTTATTTGATTGATTGATTGATTGATTGATTGATACAGGGTCTTGCTGTGCAGCTCAGAGTCATACTGCTTCTGTCTGGGATTATATATGTGTGCCACCATGCCCTGTTTGGGGCTTGGTAGAGTGCGCCTGAGGTTCCTGGTTGGAAGGGCATGTGGCACTGGCAATCAGCCTTGAGTCCTTCCACTAACCAGGCAGGCCTTTAGACCACAGAGCTATTTCTCTGGCTCTTCTTGATGACTTTTTCACACATAGGTGGAAAATCAATCTACTTGGCTGTCCATGTGCTCATGTGATACCTAGTTCTAGACCCCTTTCCATCTCCAAAGATCAGACCCCAGGATGAGCACTATGACCTTGTTTGTCCTAAAGAGAATGTTACTGAATTGCACCTCAATTCCAATGAGTCCACATAACTATCTCAGTTATTTAGGACATGCTTAAGGTCAGCTTGACCCAGAAGTGTTTTGATAGTCCTGAATCTACTATGGTTGTCCTAGTCCCTTGTTGTTACTCTAACAACATACTTCCAACTGGATAATGGATAAGAATGGAATTCCATTTCTATCACTTGTGGAAGCTAGGAAGTCTAAAATCAAGGTTCTTGCTGCTCTTGGATTAATTAGGGACTTTTTTCTTCATCCTATTTTGGAAAAAATAGGTATAAGGGCCAACAGGATAAAGGAAGCCAGTGTTGTCAGGTCCTTTTATTAGATATTTAGGCCATACATGACATGGGCAGGTCTCATGGCCTAATCACTTCCTAAAACTTCAACCTCTTAGTACTGTTGTACTGAGAATTATGTTTTAACATAGCTTCAATGGGACAGAAACCTTCATGCCACAGCAGAGCCTATCCTGAAGTTCAATAAACCTGTAGAGGAGATGCTGACACCATCTTAGGTCCTCTCTGTAGACCTTGTCCTTCTTTCTTCTTCTCCCACAGTCTTGCTCATTGGCAGTATCTCAGTCTGATCTGATTGTGTTTGAGTCAAGTAGGGAACAGGTTGTTTTTTCTATAGGATCTGGATCACTTTCTGTGGTGCTGGCACAGGAAACCCTCCCTCCGTACCTGGTCCAGGTCCTGCTTGGACTTGTCTCCTGTACATTTGGTTGATGATGAAAACTTCAGTCTTTTCTATTTATATTCTATGCTAGTACACGGACAATGGCAGGATACAAAGAAAACTAATCACAAGTCCCCCCCCCCCAGTGGTCATCCCCATGGGGATCAATAACGGATGACACCCTAAAAATGCAGTAAGCAATCAGTATAAATAGATTTTTTTCTCATTATTCCTTTACTTTTCCATTCCTTCCTTTACTCCTCCTCTCTGTCGTGTTCACATTCTCATTTGAACATTTTCATCCTATTTCAAAATACATTTGGGGACTTATTTGCATTTTAGTTTCTCATTTCAGAGAAACAATCAAGTATTTCCAGTATTTAAGTGAAATAACTTTCTCCAATTTATTTCACTTAAGAGCACGGAGTCAAGGTGTACCCATTTTCCTAGAAATGGCTCAAGCACATCTTCATTATGGCAGAGTAGTACTCCATTACATAAAAAAAAATCACATCCAGTTTATGGGCACTTGGGCCCTTTCCAAGATTTCTCTATTATAAACTGTGCTGCTATAAATTTAGCTGTGCATATGTCACCATGATAAGATGCTTCAAATTCTTTTGGGAAAATATCCAGGAGGGGAATGGCTGGGTCTAATGGAACATCTAGTCCCAATTTTTGAGAATTATCCACACTGATTTCCATAGTAGTCACAGGGCTGGGAGTTTAGCCCAGCAGCATAAGTACCTGCCCAGCAAGCACAAGGTTCCAAGTCTGAAACCCAGTGCTCCCTTAAGAGAGAGAGAGAGAGAGAGAGAGAGAGAGAGAGAGAGAGAGAGACATCCATAGTGGTTGCACCAGTCTACATTCCCAACAACAGTGGAAGAGGGTTCCTTTTGCTCCCCAGCCCCTCCAGATTTGTTATTGGTTGATTTCTTGATAACAGCCATTCTTTCCAGGGTAAGATAGAATCTCAGTGGTGCTTAAATTTGTGTCTCACAGAGACAGACTTAAGTGCCAATCATAACCATTTGAGCATTAAATATGACAGTCATTTCAAATGGTGCTGGATTCTTAAAGCAAAAGATGAATGATTCTGGTTATAAAGCAGCATCAAGGTAAGAAGAACAGGACTGAGTGTTTTAGTGGTAGGTGTTTTCCCCTGTACAGGGAGAATCACAGCATCAGCGAGAACTTTGTAAAGCTGCCATGGAGAGGGGAGGGAAGCTGGATGAGGAACAGGATGGAATTGGTAAGGTCTATGTGGTTCAACATCTGATGAGCACACAGAGGACACAGCTTATGTGGAGAAAATATCATGAAATAAATCTGACCAACAAATGATTCTCTGACTAGAACAAGATACTAAGTAGAAATATTTCAATTTCATGCTCTGACATATGTAGGTGTTTTAAAGGTCAGTTTCATTTTTGTGCAGACTAGATGTACACAACCAGGGTAGAGATCCCAGTTCTACTAATATCTTTGTCTTCCCCTGGTTCCATTCAAGGGAGAACCAGGTTAACTCTTTATTTTTTTTTCCATTTATTTTTATTTTATTGAAATACAAATGTCAATCAGACGGTTTCAAAACACCATAACCATACAGAGTTGATGAAATAATACATTGCAAACTGTTTTCATAACGTTTTGGTATTGTACAAGGTGCATACATGATATTATATTTACAGGTTTTTATATAGCTGAATTATATCAAAGATTCAATAACTATTTACCTAGTGGATGACCATAGCACTAAAAGCCGACATAATATCCTGTCCAACCACCATTAGTGCAGATCTTGCCTCTCATAGAATTATGTAGAAGCACAGCGTTATCTATCCCAACTGTACTGTCTATACATACACATGATGATTTTTTCTTTCTACAACCCTTCCTTTGTCTACACCTGTCAAAAATGGGCACTCCATTGACATTCAACTAACTTAGGTGCTTGAACTCGACACCACAATCCAACACAGTCCAGCATTCTGCAACCATAGTGAGTTATTCAAAGAAATTGTCGACCATATCCATTTACAGCTCAGCTTAATATTATGGGCTCACGATGTATACTTCATTTTTATACTTTTATACTTTTCTGCTGGATGGTTAAGA
>PVKA01018675.1:7160-19706 GCA_004027165.1 Ctenomys sociabilis
TTTTTTTTTTTTTTTTTTTTTTTTTTTTTTTTCTTTTGTCTTTTTGAGACAGGGTCTCACTATGCAGTTCAGGCTGGCCTTAAGCTCACTTTGTAGCTCAGGCTGGTCTTGAACTCACAATAATCCTCCTGCCTCAGCCTCCCAAGTGCTGGGATTACAGGCCTGCTCCACCACGCCCGGCTTCTCTGTTCACTTTGATGACAATTTCTTTTGACGTACAAAAACTTCTTGAGAAGAGTTGATGCTAGTTGTCGATTCCTTCAAGTGTTTCCAGTGCAAATACATTGTTTTTTCATGAACTTTTTACCTACCCCTATGTCTTCAAGGGTTCCTCCTACTTTCTCTTTCAGGAGATTGAGTGTTTCTGTTTCAATATTTATATCTTTAAACCATTTTGACTTTAGCTTAGTGCATGGTGACAAACCTGGGTCAAGTTTTATTTTTGGCATGCAGAAAGTCAGATTTTCTAGCACCCTTTGTTAAAGAGACTATGTTTCTTACTGTAATCATGTTTGGCCCCTTTGTCAAAGATCAGATGACTGAGTGTGTTGGTAGATGCCTCTGCATCTTCTTACTTATTCCATTGATCTTCAGGTCTATTTCATTGCAATATCATGTTGATTTTACCACAGTGGCTTTGTAGTATAATTTCAAATCAGGAAATGTGATGCCTCCTACCTTGTCTTTGTTGGCCAGGATTGCCTTTGCTATTCTAGGTCTTTTCTGGTTCCAAATAAATTTTATGAACAATTTCTCTCAGTCTGGGAGGTCCCTAGTTTGATAGGGATTGCGTTAAATCTGTACAACAATTTTGGGAGTATGGCCCTCTTCACGATGTTCTTTCTTCCTATCCAGGAGCAGGAAATATTTTTCCATTTTCAGAAATCATCTATGATCTATTTTCTTGGGTACTGTAATATTCTGTGAAAAGAATTTTGACTTCTTTGGTTAAGTGAATTCCAAGGTATTTCATTTATTGTGGTGGTATTGTAAAAGATATTGTTTCTATAGTTTCTCACTCAGTGTATTTATTATCTGTGTAAAGAAATGCTATTGACTCTTGAGTATTGACATTGTATCCTGCTATGCTACAAAATTTCTGTATCAATTCTATTAGTTTCTTTGTGGAATTTTTAGGATCTACCAAGTAAAGTATCATGTCATCTTCAAATAGTGATAATTTAACTTCTTCTTTACCTATTCTTATTCCTTTTATTTCTCCCTCTTTTCTAGTGGCTATAGCTAATGATTCCAAAATTATACTGATTAGAAGGGGTGATAGAGGACGTCCTTGTCTTGTACCAGATCTAAGAGTAAAAAGATTTAAGTTATTCCACATTTAGAATTCCATCAGTGTTGGGTTGTCATAGATGGATTTTATCAAATTGAGGTAGAGGTCTTCTATTCCAATTTTCTGTAAGACTTTGAACATGAAAGAATGTTGGACTGTATCAAAAGCTTTTTCTGCATCCGTTGAGATGATCAGGTGGTTTTTACATTTCAGTCTATTAATATAGTGTATTACATTTATAGATTTTTGAATATTGAACCATCCTTGCATCCCTGGGATGAATCCTACTTGGTCATAGTGTATGATCTTCTTGACCATTTGTTGTATTCTATTTGCTAGGATTTTATTGACGATTTTGGCATCTATATTCATGAGGGAGATTGGTCTGTAGTTCTGTTTTTTAGATGTGTCTTTCCCTGGTTTTGCAATCAGTATAAAATTTGCCTCCAGAAATGATTTTGGAAGGAATGCTTCCTTTTCAATTTCATTGAAGAGTTTGAGGATGGTAGGGGTTATATCTTTTATAAATTTCTTGTAGAATTCAGCTGTGAATCCATCAGGACCTGGAATTTTCTTTCTCATCAAGCTTTGTATTATGTTTCATATTTCATTGGCTGTTATTGACTTATTGAGAGTTGTTATGTCTTCTTAGTTCAGTTTTGGTAATTTGTACCTTTCAAGGAATCGGTCCATTTCTTCTGTCTTCTATTCTGTGAATGTAAAGATTCTTGAAGTAGCTACTTATAGTTTTCTGAATTTCCACTAGGTCTGTGGTGATTTCACCTTTTTCATTCCTTATTGCTTGTATTTGAATTTTTTCTTTCCTCTTTTTGATAAGATTAGCTAATGGCTTATCAACTTTATTCAGTCTTTCCTTTTTGATTCATGGATTATTTGAACTGTTTTCTTCATCCCCATTGAATTAATTTATGCTCTAATCTTTACAATTTCTTTCTGTCTTTTGGCTCTGGGTTTGGTTTGCTCTTCCTTTCCTGGATGTCGGAGGTGCAACATTAGAGTGTTTATTTGTTCCCATTCTATTCTCCTAATGTGTGAGTTCATAGCTACGATTTTCCCTCTAAGAACTGCTTTCATTGCATCCCATAAATTCTGATAAATTGTGGTTGATTTTTCATTGAATTGTATATATTGTTGAATTTCTTTTTTTAATTCCATCTTGACACATTGATCAGTAATGTGTTGTTTAATTTCCATGAATTTAGAGGTTTTTTCTGGTTTCTTGTGTCATTTATTTCCAGTTTCATTGCACTATGATTGGATAATATGTATGGGATTATTTCTGTTTTCTTGCATATACTTAAGAATGACCTATGGACTAGTATGTGGTCTATTTTAGAAAATACCCCATGTGCAGCTGAAAAAAATGTGTATACAGCTGTGGTTGTCTCTGTCTTTTTTTTTTTTTTTTTTTTTTTTTGTGGAACCAGGGATTGAACTCAGGCCCTTGCGCTTGCCAGGAAGCGCTTATTCCACTGAGCCATCTCCCTGGTCCCTAAATAATTTTTTTTTTTTTTTTTTTTTTTTTTTTTGGTGGAGCCACGGATTGAACTCAGGCCCTTGTGCTTGTCAGGGAAGTGCTTACTCCACTGAGCCATCTCCCCAGCCCCATAATAATTTTTTTTTTGGTGGAACAGCTGTGGTTGTGTGGAGCACTCTGTATATGTCCACCAGGTCCATTTGTTCCAAGCTCTGGTTCAGTTCTATTATTTCTTTGCTGATTTTTTTGCCTGGTTGAACTATCTTTTTGAGATAAGTGGCTGTTAAAGTCTCCTGTTAAGATTGTGGTCTTGGATATTTGATTTTCCATGTCCACTAAAATTTGTCTTATGTAGTTTGGTGCTCCTGTATTTGGTGCATAATATTCATGAGTGTTACCTCTTTCTCTTGAATTTTTCCCCTAACCAATGTCCAGTGGCCCTTTTTTGTTTGATCATTCTTGGTTTGAAGTTGAGACTGTCTGAGAACAGAATTTCTAATCCTGAATTTTTCTGAGGTGCCGGGGCATGCAGTATTGTTTTCCATCCTTTGACTTTAAGCCTATGAATGTCTTTTTGAGATGTGTGTTTCTTGTATACAGCATACTTTTGGGTTCTGTTTTCTAAAATCCACTGTGCTAGTCTATTTCTCTTAATTGGTGAATTGAGTCAATTTACACTGATGGTTATAATTGAAATGTGATGACTTATGGTTGTCATGTTATTTACCTGGTGTTTACTCCTTTTTGCCTTGTGTTTAATTATTTGCCCTATTTAGTGAGTTCGTTTGTTCTCATTCATGAATTTCTGGTCATTGTGGTCCCTCTCTACAACCTTTCAGTAGCCAGTGTAGGGATGGATTTGTCATCATGAAATTTTTTACTTCTTTTTCATCGAAGTATTTCACTTCTTCATCAAACTTGAAAGAGAGTTTTGCAGAGTATAGTAGTCTGGGCTGGAATTTATTTTCATATCGGACTTGAGGTACTCTTTGATCATGGTTTGTGAAAGAGAAGTCAGATGCAAGTCTTATGGGTTTTCCCTTGAATGTAATCTGCTTCTTTTCTCTAGCAGCTTTAAGTATATTATTCTTCCAATCCCAGATTTGGATTTCTGGGATCTTGACTATTATATGTCTCTGTGTGATTTTAGTTGGGTTGAAGTTATTTGGCATTCTATATGCTTAGGTTACTTGAATGTTAGATTGTTTCCTCATGTTTGCAAAGTTTTCTCCTATTACTTCTACCCATATTCTTTTTATATCATTTGTATTGACTCCTTCTTTCTCATTTATGCCTATTAATCTCACATTGTTTATCTTGGCATCATCTTGATGGTGATAGATTTTTTTTTTCTGTATCCTTGTGGCTTTTAAGAGCTCCTTTCTCATCTTTTCACTAGCTGCACCAGTGTCTTCAAGATCTGAAACTCTGTCTTCACTTTCACTCAAACAATTTCAGAGACTTGTGATTGATATTTTAAGTTCTTCTATATTTCTTTGACTCTGCCTCATGTGATCTCTTTCTTTCCTGTATTGCTCATTAAAGGAATCTGGCATATTTCTAATCTCCCCTATTTTTTTTTTTTTTGTCAATGTCTTCTTTCAAGGTAGGTATTAATTCTTTCACTGCAGAGTTTCTTCCAACTTGGTTTTCCTCTATGTATTTCCAGAATTGATTCTCTACTTTAGTTGTTATGATTTCAAAGAACTCTTTTTTCTTTCAGAAATTATTTCTGCTTTGAGTTCCTCTTTATCTTTCTGCTGTTGTTTTATTTGCTTCAGCGTCTGTTAATTCATTCATTTCAGCTCAGCTAGTGTCCTCTGCACTTATTATTGGTGAGCTCGGGGTATTAGATTGCATTTTACTCCTTGTTTTTGTCATTTTGTATGGCACTGACCGCTGACCTTTGGTGTGGAACTTTGTTGCAGTTACAACCTTAGATGGTATTGAGATTTGGGTGCCAATCTATGAACTTTGAGATTATTCAGTTATTCCTGGCCTTGCTCTAGCTGTTGCATTCAGTTCCTTTTTTGCTGCAGCACTTCTGACACAACTGTAAACCTGTGTTTCCCTCCAGCTGTGTACCTGGCCCAGGGAGCACTTGGAAGTGCAGAAGCTCTCCCACACACTCACCAGGCTGTGCTGGGCTGGATTGGGGGCCGGAAGAGTCACAAAACTTCTCACTTGCTTGGTGGGCTTGGGGGTAGGGATTCCAGGGAGTTGCAGGGCATGGTGCCAGAAAGTTTCAGAACTTCTTGCTTGCTCGCAGGTTTTGGGGTGGGGGCTACAGATGGCATTCACCAGAGGTGCACCAGGAAGCCGATAGTTCTCCCACACACTCAGCGGGCCGGGTTCGGGTGAATCAGGGGCTGGAAGAGTTACAAAAATTCTCTCTTGCTCGGTGGACTTGGGGGCTGGGGCTACGGGGAGTTTCTGGCCATGGGAGTCTCAGAACTTCTCACTAGCTTGCCTGTCTTGGGGGTGGGGACTCCTGATAAGGATGTTTTTATTTTCTACTTATATAAATATATCTTAAAGGCTCATTATAATCTTTCAAAATTATATATACTGTCAGTTAATAGGTTTTGTAAATGTTTCCAGTATTAAAATTTAAAGGGCAGACTTATGATCTATGAATATTAAAAATTAATATGATCTACTTAAAACAGTTGAATGCAGAGTTAAGAATATGTAAGGTTGACTATTTGCCTTATTTTTCTTGACTATGGAATATTTAACAAATTATCACATAAAATAAGTTTTCCGCGTTTGTAAAATGAGATTAATGGTGCACATTTGAACAAAAACTGTGAAGAAACAATTATATTTGGAAGAACCAGTATCATCATTATAAGAAGAAGGAAAAGGGGGATGAGAAGGACTCGAAAAAAAAGGAAAAGTCATTCTGTATCTTTTATGTAATTCCCTCATTTCATTTAAGGTGCACTAATATTCTATTAGCACATCACAAGAATATGTTTTGAACAAACAACAATCTTAGCTTTTTGTTGTCAAAGATATTACATCTTCTTACATAGTACATGGATGAGAAACATAATGAAATATGTCTAATTGTTTAATTAGGCCATGAAGGCAGAATGTCATGACTTAAGCTCCAGTTTCATAGCACATTAACTGGTAACTTCAGAAAAGTTACCTAATTTTTTATTTTATTTTACAATGCTGCATTTTACAATTCATCATGCTGATGAAGTGGATTCCTAACAGAGATTTATGGAGTTAGCTTTGCTGGGTTCATAGCAACAGTCCCTGAGTGCCTCAGGCAAAGGCTGGTAGATCCTACAGGGTCTACAGGGTCTCACTACATAGACTCATAGTGATCCACCTATGTTCAGCCTCCTAAGAGCTGGGATTACAGGTATGTGCCACCATGCCTAGTCTCAATCGCCTTCTTACTGTGCCCCAGGGGGGGCCGGTACAGCAGGCCAGGGATCAAACCATGGCTGCTGCATCTGCTTAGGCAGGCGTTTTAGTCTGTTGAGCTATTTGCCCAGCCCCAAGTTGATTATATTTTATTTGCTTTTATTTTCTTTTTTACATAACATTTGTATAATGAAAGTTTCATGAAATTCTTAGAAGAGACACAGCAACCAAGTAAATCCTCTGTATGTCATGGCTCTTTATCTTACATTGTTGTCTAAAATCATTCAGCTAACAACTAGAAGCGGATTCTTCCCTCTAATTTCATATTTCCTCAGGATATGTAAACACAAATGTAGTAAGCTGTTTATAATACCAGTATATAGTAACATGAAGCTCAACTTGCAGCATCTTTATGTTCTTCAGCAGAATATCAGCCAGTTGCGCATATCCCAAAGGAGAGAGGCCTTTCCCTGAGTTAGGTTCTCATGCATTTATTGTTTGCAAAGTCACAGATACTGACTGAAAGCACACTAGCCTTTGCCTGAGTAGTTGCAGGGACTGTTGCTGTGAACCCAGGACAGCTCACTCCAAAAATCTCTGTCAAGAATCTGTTTCATCAGCATTGAAGTCTTGCTAAAAATTCTCATCCAGTGTGAAGAAAAACAGTTAATAAATAAATTATTAATAATGACATTTCAGGGAATGTAATGAAAACAGTGCTACCAGGAGAAAAGGCCTCATCTTTTAAAATTTTATTTCTGCTTTTATTCTAATAATGATTTTTACAAAAGTACAGAAGAGTAGATAAACAAGATAAGGGTTTGTAATCAAAGTTAACAAGGTATTTAAATTTTGTATTAAATCTGAAATTTTATTTAATAAGGAAATATATTTAGTTTCAATGAGATAAAAAAGAATATGTTTCCTCTGTGTTTTAGAAATCTTTTTACCAATCTATTGCCAATTTTAATCACATTTCCTAAGGGTGGAAAGGATAGCATTGAGTATTCAGAGTATAGCTGATGCTTACTTGGTGTTTTTCAAAATCCATCAAACTCTTCAAATGACAAATACTTTGAACAATGGTAGGAAATTGTTAGATTGCTAAAAATTTTGTTCAATATGTAAGTCAGGGGAAAAAGAAAGCCTATGCCTCAAGATCTAGATGGAAATAATTGAGAAAAAGGAAAAGTACATTCTCTCTTACAGACCATGTGTCATTTGATGCAAACTCTAACCCTAATCTTTATTTTCTTAATATTATATAAAAATATGATAAAGAATTTCAAAACAAGTCTGGGGAGATATCATGGTAGTCTAACTGTCTGCCTGACAAGCACAAGGACCTAAGTCTGATCCCTTGTACTACATGCTGTGCTGACGCTAGGACCCTAGGTGCACCGTGCTGGCCACTGACCCCAAGTTTGGTGGCACACAACTGCAATCCCAGAGCTGGGGAGGCTGAGACAGGATGATCACTATGAGTCTGATCTGCATAGTGAGACCCTGTACCAAATAAATAAACAAACAAATACATAATTTTTAAAAATTAAAAAAAAAAAGAATTTCAAAACAACCTGACCCTAATCTTAACCCTAAAACAGAGTATGCTGAAACTAATGGAAGTATTAAAAAGAAGACTATGGTCTAAATATTGAAGTGTTTTGTAGTAGAAAAAATAGTAGTTAAGGAGAATGTTTAGGATTTGTTTCATAAATTCTTAAAAATATAATCCAGTCACTATTCTTTATGGGAAGTTTTCACCACATATTATTTTTATAAGTGGTTTTCATCTAAATGAGAGAATTAGGAAATATATGTTTTGTGGGGCCTCAAATTCATAGGTTTGATATAAACATTGTCAACTATTGAACAGAAGAATATTTGTAAGACTGGTAATTCAGTTTCTTGTAGAAACCATTGACTTAAACCTCTATCACTTATTAATAGACCATTCGTTTTGGGTACAATGATTGCTATCCCACATACTCACAATAACCCTACATAGAAGATATTGTTATTCTTCTTCTTCTTTTTGATAGGGAATCTTGCTGTGTAGTTTAAGCTGCCTTTTAATTTACTTTCTAGCTCAAAATGAGCTACAACAATCCTTCTGCCTCAGCCTACAAAGTGCTGGGATTACAGATGTGCACTGCCATACCTGGCTTTAAACTTTTTTCTGGTATTGTAATTATTTTAATTAATTTAATGGATTTTAACTAATACATATGTGCAGTAATGTTTACCTTCCTCATGGGAAATTGGTATGTATACATAACGCATTTTTGTTCCTTGCCCTCTCTTTCTCCCAATCTACCCATATCTTGATCTCTTGCTTTTTGGGGGAGGGTAGTTTGGTGCATGTTTGTAATACATCATGTAATTTTGAGAAATTATGTGTCTTTTACTATCTCAATCAAGGTCAAATAGTAAAATAAATTATGATATATGAACCCAGATACCATTTTATCTAAAGACTGTGCTCTTAATGCCTATATTACCCTGCTTGAGATTTGAAAATGGGCCTCATAAATGTTAGAAAAGATTTGCTTGTGTTAATTTGAAATAAAAATTCCTGTTAATTATTTTACCTGCCTATTTTTTTCAGAAACAGAAATTGAACTCAGACCCTTGTGCTTGCCAGGGAAGTACTTATTCCATTGAGCCATCTCCCCGGCCTCTCATGTGATTTTTTACAAGGCTTCCTTTCCATGAAATGGCACTCAGTAGCAACATTCACCTTAATTTTATGCACATACCTTATGTTTTGTATGTGAAAGACACTAATGAAAAAGGACTTTTAGAATTGCTGAAGTGACAATAATGATGGAATAAATAATATGTTTGAATCAAGGAATGTAAAGGGCATTTTGTTCTTTACAATATGATACTTTTAAAATTTAAGCACTGTGTATTTTGAATAGCCCTTGTAAGTAGAATATGAATCTCATGACTTTCAACTCTGCATATGCTGGTAAGGCCTGTCTCAAAAGGAAAAGCCCTACATGAACCACTAAGGCAAGCAAAGGTAGGATATGTGTTTGCTATTCTAGAATTCACTTGAAAAGAGGAACTCAATTCACTATGCAAATAAGAAACCACTCAAGTGTACTTGCCATGAAACCCACAATATTTACAAAAATAAATATGGAATTTATAGAGAGCACAGAATGCATAGGTGCAATCCCATTGGCAAAGTGCAGTTAGCCTTAACATCATTTCCATCATCTGGATGAATAATCTCCAAATTAATTTCATTGTCATCCTACTGGAGCTTATAACTTGTAGAGTACAAATGTAAAATCTGGCAGAAGAGGAAATACAGGGCTTGCTTAGATTTAGCTTTATTTTTAAATTTCTCCCAAGTATGTAATTTTGTTAATACTTCTTAATTAAGAAAGCTGTTCTTAATACATTTTCTCCTTGTTGTTACTGTTTTCCATGATACATGGATGCTTATTAATAATAGCAGTTGTCTTCCTCAAAATGCATAATATAAAATTATCCTGCTTGTCCCATTATTTTCAAATGTTTTTCAAATAAAATCACTTTTAGAGAAAAATAAGAAAATAATAGAAAACTTAACAGACTTAATTATTTTTTTGCCAAATATCTTTTAAGGACATGAAAATGAAAAATACATTTTTATAGCTCTGAAAGTAGACTTTGAAGCCCAGTAAGCAGATATCTCATAATGTGTAACACGTATTATTTTGGAGTGGAGGTCAAATCAATTCCAATAGGAATTCACTTTCCACTTTAACTCCAGGAAAAATTATGTACCTCCAAAAAATCATTCTCTATGTGATTTCTATTATAAGAAAAGAAGTCCTGAAGTACATGAATTATTTCTTCAAACTCTTTGTAGGCTCCTTAAATGAATAAAGCCTAAGAACTTAGATGGTTTTTAAAGTGTCCCATGATTGACCTCATTTTCCCTATTTCAGTTTCATTTTATAACCTCACTCTCCTAAGACCTCCAATCTTTCTTCTCTGAGCTTCTCTGTGTATAACTTTACTACTTCCAATCAGAGCTGAATTTACCTTGAAGTATTTGATATATCATGACCCCTTATTTGTAGAAGACTTTGATGTTAAAAGTTACTGGGAGTTGTGAGTGAAAATCTGCCACACTGCAATAAAGAATATTTTTTATGAAAATAATAGGAAAATATTCACCATCACTGGACATTGCAAAATGCAAAGGAAATTGAAGCAGCATTTCACTCCAGAAAGGATGGCTATCATTAAAGAATCAAGTAGTAACAAATGCTGGCAAGTATAAGGGGAAAAAATTAACATTTATAGTTATAACTGATATGTATTGGCCTATCTTTGCCAGGCTATTTTCCTATTGTTGGCTCCCCTCTTTATTTCAACTTCTTTGGTTTAGTTATTGCTTTGCCTGGTGGATTCGGACGTTCATGCAGTCATAGTTCTTGTTATAGCTTTTCTTGAGCATCCTTCAAAACATTTGGAGTGATGGCTAAGAAGTCATAAATTTTCTCAAATGTTCTTTGTATGGAGGTACCTTAGTTATCCAATAGTCTTGAAAGATAGTGTTGCAAGGTACATCAGCCTGAGGTGAAGGTTGTTTTCCTTTACAACTTGAAATACTTCACTCTAAGGTCTCTTTGTCTTGAGGGTTTGTGGGGACGACTCACGTATGATTCTGATTAGCTTTCCTGCATAGCTGATTTGTTTATTTTCTATAACGACTTATAAGATTTTATTGTTGTGTTGAATTTCTGGAATCTTGATAATGATATTCCCGACTTGTTTTATGTTTCTTTTTTCTTTTTTGATCACGGCTAATTGGAGTTCTCAATGCCTTACTTATTACTGTGTGTCAAATTATTTTTCTTTACCAGGTAAGTTTTCTGCCATGGCATCTGTGAACTGTTATTTTTTTTTTTAATATCATATTTGCCATCTCCTGCTTGTTCATTGACTTTAATATGAATTTGTTCTTTGCCTCATCTAATGGTTTCTGGATAGATTTCTTTTGGTCCCTTACTACTTTTAAGGACTATTTCTTTCATGATTATTAAATGAAAATCTGTCATCTCCATTTGAGATGCTGGTCACTTGTTGGCTTCATTTGCTGTGGATACTTGCAATTAAATTTTTATTTTCTTGAATCTGCCTTATAGATTCCAATTTTTTCCTATGTTGAGCATTCACAGCTTCTATAATTTTGCTTTTTGTATTTAGTGCAGGGTCCGCAGGGTCTACTGGGTCTCATTACAAGGATTGGACTCATAGTGATTCTTCTGTTTTCAGCTTCCCAAGAGCTGGGATTACAGATGCATTCCACCACACCCAGTCTTAATTGCTATCTCAGTGTGCCCTGAGGGTGGTGCTGGCCCGGCAGACCCAGGGATCGAATCCCAGCCACTACACACTGTCTAAGAGGTGCTTTAATATGCTGAGTTATCTGCCTGGTACTCCATAGTTTTCCTACGCTTCTCTATTTTTGTCTGCATTGTCTCTAGAGTTACTAAGCATGGTTTTCACTATGGACACTATCACTGCAATTATCTGACAAATTATTTTTGTTTGATTTGCTTTTTCTAGAGCCTCACTCAACTGCTTTGTTGTTAACACTTCAGACAGGCTAGGTGGGTGGCTTTAGGACTGTCCTACCTCATTGTCCTCTGGATTTGCTTTTGGTGAGCTGGATATCAAGGCTGGCATATTGTTTAAGTATTTTTTTAGTTTTTCTTTTTTAAAAAAGTTTTATTCTTAGGGATATGCTTATGAATTGACTGTGTTGGGTTTCTTATTTGCTAGTATTTAGAATTTTAAAGAAATGACTGCTTGTCCAGGGTATCTTCCATGTATAACATTTTTTTTTTCTTATTTTGAGTCTGCTGCAGGATCTCATATCTTCAGTTCATTGGGACAAAAAGTTCCTCCCTTCTTGGTCCAGCCCCTCTTTCCTTAGATTGGTGCTAGAATATTTTCTATCACCCTCAGTTAATTTAAGTCTTGGAATACCATAAAAACAACAGCTTTTTATGACAATTATGTTAGTTTGGCTAAAGTGGTAACATCACTAGTAATAGCTGCAGGTTTCATCACTAACAACAGTTGGTAACATCAGTAATAACAGCTGCATAGCCTAGAAAATGACAAACTGAAGTAACCACTAATTTTCTACCTTTAGCCATATGAAATAGATTTGTGGATAATAAAATCTAAAACAGACCAGAAAATCATATCCAGTAAATAAATCCATATTATGTCAATTTTATTCTGAGGAGTTAAAATTTAAAAGGGGTTAGGGAAAAATAGTAGGATAGGAAGAGATTATAAGTAAGGCTTCAGGACAAGGTGTAGCCCTGCTAAATTTAGGAAATTGGTGCAGAAG
>PVKA01018675.1:19806-43565 GCA_004027165.1 Ctenomys sociabilis
AAAAAAAAAGAAAGACTAGAATGACAACCACAAAGAGGGTATGAACTATGTTCACAGTCATATAAAAGCAATGCCAAACAATAAAAGAAAAAGAAAAAGAAAAACATAAAATAAAAGCCATCACACATAAAACAACAACCAAAAAAGCAAGAAAAAAAAAAAAAACAAAAAAAAAAAAACACCACTTCCAGTTTTGTCTCTGCTGTAATTGGTAGACAGTGTGTGGTGACAGCATCCTGATCCATGTTGATGTTTCATCAAGCCAGCAGCTGTGTTTGGATGGGGCAGTACGTAATCTCAACAAGCCTGCACCTTCTGGCCAAGACCAGAGTCATGTGGCCTGTGGCCAACAGCACACCTGCAGCTCTGCCCCTAGCTGGGAGTCACTAGATGGAGCCCGAAGCAGCTCTGAGCTCTGAGCTCAGCCATCCCCTCACCAAGATGACACCTAGCCAATCACTCTCTCGTGCAGGGTGACTGAACCCTCAGCACTCACTGCCAGCCAATGTAGTCCTTCCACTGCCCCCTCAAACTGCAATTTCTCTCCACTGAAGACTCTGGGGTCATCAGCAGTTACTGGTTTGAATTGCTCCTTCATGCAGTGAGCAATATTGCAGGGAGAAGGTACTGCTGGCTATCTCTTCTTTATCAGTGTTTCTTCATTCTCTCTGTTGGCTTAATTAATTTGAGCTTCAGATCTTCCCTGGGTCCAGGGGATCTTCCTCACTTTGCTATCTCCCATATCTGTATGGCAACATTCAGAGAGAATCTCTGCTCGCTAGCACCACACCACCTTGCTGCTTCTCCTCCATACCATATTCTTACTTGAAGGCTATGCTGAAGAATAATTTGTTTCGCAGCATAACCCATGATTACCTTATAAAATATTCAAAATGTCTGTAAGTTAAATAGGAAAAGATCTCATTTCCTTCTACTGCAAAGATAACGAGAGAAAAATACTTTCAAATTAAATTAACAAAATATCTTTGCAACAGCATTTTATATTCATAGATGTAATGTCTCAGTATTAGAATTGCCTTTTAATGAATGAAAGGACAACACAAGGATATTTAATAGAAAGTTAAAAGTGTTTTGAGTAGCTACATAATAGGCAGGAAAATAAATGTTATATCTGAGCCATTTCATTTTCTATATAAAAAGTTTGACATGCTATATTTTGTACAATGGTGAGAATTATTATAAATAACTGCATTAGTTTGATTTTCCTTGACATGAATTTTTGTTGTTCAGTTTCAGAAATTCCAACACATTTGCCCCTCAAGAATGTCTTCGCAAAGAGTACACAAAAGTAGTTGTAGCCTAATAAATTCTGGAAAATGGAATTAGGAAATAAAACTTTTATTTTTAAGTAGGATTGATCAATTCTTTACCTGCCAGTTAGCTCAGTTGTTTAAGTGCCTGACTGTGCAAATGCAGTCAGGGGCAGGATACCGCGGTTTGATCCCGAGCTCCACCTGCATTACCAGACCTGACCTTAAGGCAGCCTGAGCCAGCCAAAAAAAAAAAAAAAAAAATCAGTCTTTTTTAGAAGGAAAAATATATCAATGAATCAAAATTTTGTGTTTATAAATTATTAGATTCAATGAAATTATTAAATTTAAGGAAATTTTAGATCTGTATATTTAATAGTTAGGTTTTCTCTCTTACATGATTGAATACATCAACCAGAAAAACTTTTTAATGTGAGAAACAATCACAAAATGCTCTGTGTATTATGTAAGTAAATTTCCAGTCATATACATAGAGAGCTAGGAAGCCTTTATGTAGCTTCTTTCCTGAGTGTGAGCAGAAAAACTGGAAACCTAGAACAGCAAGTGGTGTAGTTCAAAACTGCAGACAAACTGTCAGTTTCATGCAGCCAAAGGTGGATATTCTGTTCTATTAATTTAAGTGATAATCTCATACAGATGTAAGTATGCATGTTAAACTTAGATGAATATTGGGTTTGACAGTCCCTGTCAAGCAGCTATATCCAAAAATTAATTGTTATCTTTTTTAACCTCATTGAGGATTCCGCCACGGACTGTAAAAATTATCCTTGGTTTCAGCATTTCTTGTGGAAAGTACCTAGATGTCTTCTCCATCTCTGTTTTCTATCAGTGATATGAAATTTAGAGTGAGCCCTAAAATGTAGTACTAAGTCCAATTATTTAAGCTAAACTACAAATATTCCTATTTATCAGTGAGCCAGAAGAACATAAGGGGCTGGGGAGATAGCTCAGCAGTCTAAGTGTGCCTGGCAAATGCAGGGACCTCGGTTCGATCCCCAGCACCATATCCAGTGCTGCAGAGCAGGCAAGCAAAACCAGAAGTGGTGGAGTACATCTGTAATCCCACTGCTGGGGAGGCTGAGACAGAAGGATCACTACAAATCCAAGCTGCATAGTGAGACCCTGTACCAAATAAATAAACTATACTGAGTTAGCAAATTTATGTCCTTGACTGATGAAAGTCTTATGTGTAATTTAGTTTATCAGTCAGAAATCGGAGTCACGCATGATGTACTTGGGAAGACAAAAGATGAAGAAAATGTACAAAAGAAGTGCTGGATCATGGCTAATGTCATATTATATGGGCCTTTTGTTCTTTTTTATTTTAAGGAGAATAAAAAATAACTTCAAAATATAGAAGTTCAAAAGAACAGATGATAGAAATTCAACAACGGTTATATTATTGCATATTGTTGAATTCCAAGTAGTTGTTCAGATCACCAGATAGAAGTGTGCAAAACTGTATGTCTTCTGCACAAGCACAGACTGCCTTTTCTCCCAGGCTGTTCTTTCTCCTGTTATATAACGCGTGTTTATATAGTTAAGAGAAAAGGGCAGCATTCCCAGAAGTCTACAAGACAGATAGTGTCTCCTTCCAGAGTAAAAGGGAGCATGAGCTTATCTTCTGTTATGCATGATTTGTGTGACCGAAACATTGTTCCCTTTCCATAATACAGTCTACTACATATGCAAGATCACCTGCACGTCTCTTGTGGAAATTGAGGTCAAGAAGATCATTGTGAGGAAAACTGATAATCTTGTGTGGTTATTGCTTGTGAGTAATAAAATACTTCCTTTCTGAACCAGGATTCTCACATTATTTTGCTCTGAAACTCTGATAAACTGATTTTTGAGCTCACAAGTATGCTAAAATTTTTGAGCCTTCAAAATTCTTAGAACTCCTTGGCACTTTCTTAGTAAAACCTTACTTACCTATGAAGATTCTCTTTAATACAGGAATCACCACATATCTATGCTAATATTTCCTGAATCGTTGTAGTGTTTAAATTATTAGCTTATGAAATGTTTAAAGGACCTATACTATGCAAGAGCTATAGTTTTCTTCTTCATTTTATGCTTCTTCTCCTGATTGCTACCATCACCTTATTTTGCAATGGGCTTTCAGCCTTTGTTTTGTGGGCAAAACTTCTTTCTTGTTCCATGAAGAGGAATTTTATCACCATCTCTTCTGAACAGTGGGGTCATGGAAGTAAAAAATTGGAAATGTCTTTATACAATCATCTTTAGCCAGCTATCAAAACAAAGTTGCTTCTTTGTAGGAAACATTGTATTACTTTGAGGAAATTGAAGAATTGGATTTTTTTTTTTTTTTTTTTTTTTTTCAGAACCGAGGATCGAACTCAGTCCTTGCGCTTGCCAGGGAAGCGCTTATTCCACTAAGCCATCTCCCCGGCCCCGAATTGGATATTTTTGAAGCCAATTAATCGGAGGAAAAATTCACATTCTTTAGCTAAATTTCAATTGAATTATATTGACTACAATAGGGAGAGGGCAGAAAAAATATCCATAATGCCAATGCCAGCTTTTCTTTAGAGGAAGAGAGGAATGATTTCAGTTGTTATGTTTTCCAGGATTTATGGCTTTTTCTAGACTGGCTGAGCAAATAAATAATACTAAATAATAAATAATACTAAAATTAAATAAGTTAGATGCAAGATAATGGAAAGACATAACAAAAATTGTCTGTGAACTAAGAATGGCCACTTATAAAAATATGTGAAAATATCTTCAACTATTTAATTTTATCTGTTTTATTCACAAAAAATTTATACTGTGGATAGAACTGATTTTTTTTTCCTTCAAAGTATAGTGTCCAAAGATTTCTGAAGAACAATTTTGACCATCTTGCTTATGGCCTAGAGTTAATATGCCATCCCAATTCTAATACTTGTGAGCTGTATAATTTATAAATAGAATTCTATGATCAAAATTAAAAATGTGCTCAAAAATACTTTCACGGTGAAGAGATGAGAGGAACACAAATATTAATATACCCCTACAATGTTTTGATAAAAAGAAGTGCTCCACACAAGTAGTTTTCACTGATTCAATCCTTTTAATCAAAAACAGAATTCCCAGGTTTTAGAAATGTGGCAAAACTTTGAGATAAACTGAGATCTAAGCAGTTTCATAAGATCAATTTTATTAACAATAAAAATGAAGCAGCTCTTAATCTCTGCTGACATCTTATGCTTCTGTCAGTGTTCAATGTGTAGCAGTTTATATCTTGGCAGATGGTTCCTCAGGCAATAAATATAGGGAAGCAGAACAGTAAAAGAATTTGCAAAACCAAACAAGATAAAACATATATATTAACAGCAATATTTTGTGTACTCTTTTCTTTCTTCTTATGATACTTGCCAAGAAATAGCAAGAGAGGTTCAGGATAAGAACAGAATTTGAAATTAACTGAACATTGAAAATCCAATCTGATTTTTTAACATTAACCCTCATAAGTCACTGTGTGGCTGCTGACAGATATTTCATCTATTATACTGGAAGCACAAATTCCCTATAGCACCTATTAATTTAAAAGAACAAGAAAGTTAATACAAAACAAGAATAATCCTACCATTAGTAGGATCTGAGCTGAGCTAGTGTAACTTTTATTGGGGAGAATGTACTCCAAAAGTAGAAAATGGGACGCATGGCTTTACTGTTGCTTGTCAGTCACTCTTCAGGCTCTGGAAAATTTGTTTCGCACATTCATCTAAAGATCCCCTGGCCCTTGGTGGACTGCCTCTCTTGAACATTTATCCTGTTCTTCCATGATGTCTCCTCTTCAGTCCACGTTAGCCTAGTTCTTAACATCTACCAAGTGAAGCACTCACAATTTCTAGCAGTAGTGATCTCTTTCATCAGAACATTCAAAGACCCATTCCCTTGGGCTTTGGGATAAGGGCCAAAAAGCCTGAGGGAAGTGTAGAATTAGAGCA
The DNA here is from genome assembly GCA_004027165.1 of Ctenomys sociabilis. Lineage (NCBI taxonomy): Eukaryota > Metazoa > Chordata > Mammalia > Rodentia > Ctenomyidae > Ctenomys > Ctenomys sociabilis. The sequence continues at coordinate 25,055 of PVKA01018675.1, forward strand.
CATGGAGTGTCCCACTGAAAGGAATGTGGCTTTATTGACAAACCCAGCATGCATCCGAATCTATGAAGTCAAAGCTATCATAGAAATTTCTCTATGTGTATCCCTTAGTAAAAGTAAAATTAAATTTAAAATTAGAGTAAGAGCTAAAAGGCAAATTTCAAGGTATAACTCAACAAATTAAGATCCCCTTCAGTGATTCAAAAGAGATGTTGATTCTATGGGAAGCTGAAAGTTCTGTAGCCAGAAAAAAGTTTCTTAAACACACAACTTCTAATGGTTTTCTAAAATAGTATGATCTTAGTATTCAAAATTCAAAATTTAGAGAACAACATGAAGTAGAGAATCTCCCAGTCATTGAGTTCTGTTGCCTAGAAGCAATCATTGCCAGTTTTAAATAGAGATTTCAGAGAAACACGCAAATGTATTACTTCTGGGATGAGGGTCCACAGCGATAACAAGACATTGACTTCTTAATAAGCGCAGATCCAAATCCACTTCAGCTGAAAACATTCACTGAATGGAGATCAAATTCTATGAAAGCCTCAGAAAGGGCTATCAGAACTTCCTTCAGTTTGTTCTGTCACATGCTTTCTTCCTGGCCATTTCTTCCCACTTCCGTGTTTTTTATCTGCCATTTTGATTGAAGTGTTGTTTAACAGAAGGGAGAATATTTGGTTCAGAACAAGGTACACTGCCCAAATGCCACTATGATGCCAGGTACAACACTGACTGGGAGATTCTCTACTTCATGTTGTTCTCTTGATTTTGAATCTTGAGTCCTAAGATCATACTATCTTAGAAAACCATTAGAAGTTATGAATTTAAGAAACTTTGTTCTGGCTATAGACTTTTCAGCTTCCCATAGAATCAACATCTCTTTTGAATCACTGAAGGGGATCTTTAAAAAACAATATTTTATTTCCAATGATCCATTTGATACTTATGGAAATCAGATGCATCAGATAGATGTTGAAAGGTAATGACAGAGGTGAAAAATAAAAGCCTATTTGAATTAATAAAAAAAGGTGCTCATGAACACATGGTATTGTGTTATCATGGTGAAAATTAGAACAGAGCTGGAGTCAAAATGGAAATCTCAGCTAGCATCTATTGATAATAATTCTCATATTTTAGAAAGAATCATACCAAAAGAGTAATTCATAAGGTGTAATTGACATCATTAAGTCTTAGAGGTGGAAACTTTTACATATGAAAACTTTCCTACAGTTCTTTTTCTTCAATTTTCTAGAAACTATGTAGCTATGATATATTTTCCAACCTAGAAATTTCACTTTTTAAACCAATTCGCACATCAGAAACATCACTGTATCAGCCATCAAAGGGAAAAAACTTTCATCACAGTAGAGACAGAGTTAAGAACCTGCAGAATCAATACTTGTATTAAAAAGTGGTGTAATAAAGCCCATTTGAATGAGCAATTGTGTTATTGAGCTTCATAATCTCTCTTGTGTTCCTCAAAGACTACCTGTATCATTCACTTGTAGAAAATTACCAGTGCTAAGACATATTTGAAATTTATTTCTATACTACCAAAGAAGTTAGTGTGGAATGTCTCTCAGTGAACAATAAGCCAGAATTTTCATCTGCTGTTCCAGAGTATTTCAAAGAATAAGCTGGCCAATGAGCCAGTTAGGTGGACTTCTTAATTAAAAAGGAAAGGAGCTACCCTTCTCTGAGACATCTGTGCCAAGATTGCTCCGAACAGTGCCAGGAAGCAGGCTGATTCTGATGCAGACACCTGCTGGAAGTAGTGGTTTGGGCTTATGTGTACTGAGGAGCTCTCACCTTCCAGGATATTGAAATTGTTGGAAACTTAAATCAGGCTGAATAAAAGTATGCATGAGAAGTCCAGCAACCTATCATATACAGATTGGTACTTCATTACCTGCATCTGGAGTACTTTTTTGTTGTAATCCAGCCAAAACCATCATTTGATTCCCAGAGAAAGGCAGTGTATTGCAAAACCTGGCTGCCTCAGCTCTGAAAGCACTCAAGTGCCCCGATAATGGAGAAAAATGTTCGTGTTCTTGAAACAGTTTATTGTTTCATCCTCTTAGCTCCTTTTTGCCATGGTCACCTCTCAGCACAGCAGCACTGCCCGTGAACAGGCCTTTGATGCTGTGACAACTTCCTGCCCATTTTGGTGTCAGCCTTTGTTCATCTTGCTCTTTCTTTGACACCCACCACCTCTCCACTTTTGACACAGGCTGACAGGGAGAAATACACTGACAATGTTAATGAGTGTGTTTTAAAACTGCAAGTAGGAAACTAAAACCTCTAAGTCTTCACAGACCCACTACATCTGAGTTATGCGACAACGAAAGGAAACTGAACTCCTCTGTAGTGCCTCAGTCTGTCCTATATTATAGGTTCAGATATCCATCGCAAGACAGTATCCAAATGACCAGTCCATAAGTTATGTCAACAAATGTGATTTTAAAGAGAAATTTTGTTGCTAGAAGGCAAGTGGATTGTATTTTATTGATTCACACAAGCAACTGTTTCTAAATATAAGCTTTAAAAAGAGTGAGGGAATGGACTGCTGTACACTATAGTTCCAAGTATAGGCATCACCAATGTTTTGAGTTGTTTAAAGAATGCCAGACATGTATAAATGCTTTAGCAGTTTCAAGATGCCAGGAAGGAAGTATCCTATAACAAGGTTGGTGAGGATGGTAGCAAAAGCAGAGATAGTCCTCAGGAGAAAGCATTCAAGACTGTTCTTTGCTGTTCAGATATTCCATGTACTGTCCCTACCATTTGAAATATAGAATATGTGGGCTGGACAAATAGCTCAGTGGATTAAAACACCTGTAAGCAGGCACAGGAGACAGGGGACCGACCAGCGAGGATGTGCTGACATGCAATTGAGACTCAGGATGGTGCCATGCACCTGTAATAACAGCACTTGGGAGGCTGTAACAGGAGAATCATGAAAATTCCAATTTTTTGAAGTTTTCTTTATTTTTTATTTTTTATTTTTATTTATTTTTTTATTTTATTGAGCTACAAATGTCAATCAGACAGTTTCAAGACACCTTAACAAGACAGATTCGATAAATTAATACATTGTAAACTGTTTTCATAATGTTTTGGTATCGTAAAAGGTGCATACATGATATTATATTTATAGATATTATTTTAGCAGATGTCTTTTATCAGTGAATTAAGAGTGTAGCTGCTTACTTATCTTATTTTTTATCCCTGAATTAATCAAAAATTCAATAATTATTTTCCTAGTGGATGACAGTAGTACTAGAAGCCAACATAATATCCTATCCAACCATCATTAGTGCAGATCTTGCCTCTCATAGAATTATGTAGAAGCACAGCATTATCTATCCAAACTGTACTGTCTATACATACACATCATGATTTTTTCTTTCTACACCCCTTCCTTTTTCTACACCTGTCAAAGGTGGGCACTCCATTGACATTCAACTAACTTAGGTGCTTGAACTCGACACCCACAATCCAACACAGTCCAGCATTCTACAAAATTCCAATTTTTTATTATTACTTTTTTATTAAAGAACAAATAGCAATGAGACAGTTTCAAGACAAATTAACAAGACAAATATGATAAATTAATACATTGCAAAATGTTCTTATAATGTTTTGGGGTCATACATGGTGCATACATGATATTATACTTACAGATATTATTTTAGCAGATGTCTCTCATCAGTGAATGAAGAGAGTGTAGCTACATACTTATCTTATATTTTTATAGCAGAGTTATTCCACAGATTCAATAATTAGTGCTTTCCACCTTGTTATCTCCCTAGTGTTTGACCATAGTACTAGAAGCCAACATAATATCATATCCAACCACTATTAGTGCAAATCTTGCTTCTCAAAGAATTATGCAGAAGCACGGCATATTTATCCTAACTATACCATTTATACACAAACATCATGATTCTTCCTTTGTATAGTCCATGTTTCTTTGTGTAGACCTGTGAAAAATGAGCACTCCACTGTCATTAAACCAATTTAGGTGCCTGAACTCAGCGACACAATCCAACACAGTCTAGCATTCCACAATAATAATGAGTTATCTGAAGAAATTGTTGACTGTAGCCATTCACACCTCAACTTATTATTATGGCCCCATGTTGAATACCTCATTTTCATACTTTTCCACTGGATGGTTAAGACCAAGATAAATCAAGACCTATATACCAAAAGATGTAGCTTTTGTTTCTGATGAGGTCAGTGAAGTGCACTCAAGGTTTATCTTGTAATCCTGTACCTTATTCTGTAGATCCTTTGTCTGTGTCATCCATGCAAATGAGTCACGGCCAATGCTTGATCAGTTTTGTCTCTATCAGAGCCTGAGAGAAAGTTTTCTGTCCATGTGACTCTCCCCAGGCACACTCTACACCATCAATCTCTTTCCTCTGTGGCTCTATAATAACAGAGTGTTTCTGTTTTAATGTGTAGATCTTTAAACCATTTTGACTTGAGCTTAGTGCCTGGTGATAGAGCTGGGTCCAGTTTTAGTTTTCAGCACATAGAAAGCCTGGTTTTCCAGCACCATTTGTAAAGAGGCTATCTTTCTTCCAGTAAGCTTGTTTGGTCCCTTTCTCAAAGATCAGATAGCTGAATGTGTTCGTAGATGCCTCTGCATCTTCTAATCTATTCAATTGATCCTCAGGTCTATTTTTTGCCAAGACCATGTTGATTGTATCTCAGTAGCTTTGTGGTATAATTTCAAGTCAGGAATTGTGAAGCCTCCTGCCTTGTCTTTATTGGAGAAGATTGCCTTGGACAAAGTCATTTCTGGTTCCAAATAAATTTTAAGAATGATTTCTCTAGGTCTGGGATGTATGTTGTTGGCAGTTTGATAGTGATTGCATTAAATCTGTACAGCAATTTTGGGAGCATGGCCGTCTTCAAGATGTTGGTTCTTCCTATCCAGGAGCATGCAATATCTTTCCATTTTCTGAAATCATCTATAATCTCTCTTCTTAGGGTGTCATAATTTTATTTGAAAAGATCTTTGACTTCCTTGGTTAAGTGAATTCCAAAGTATTTCATTTCCCATGGTACAATTATAAAGGGTATTGTTTCTACTGTTTCCCTTTTAGTGTGCTTGTTATCTGTGTAGAGGAATGCTATTGACTTTTCAGTATTGACTTTGTATCCTGCTATGCTACTGAATTTCCATATCAGTTCTAATAGTTTCTTGGCGGAATTTTTGGGGTCTTCCAAGTAAAGTATCATGTCATCTGCCAATAGTGATAATTTAATGTCTTCTTTACCTATTCTTAATCCTTTTATTTCTCCCTCTTTTCTAATGGCTGTTGCTAATGATTACAAAACTATATTGAATAGGAGGGGTGATAGAGGACACCCTTGTCTTGAACCATATCTACAAGTAAAACAATTCTGTTTTTCCCCATTTAGGATTATATTAGTTTTTGGGTTGTCATAGATGGCTTTTATCAATTAAGTAGAGTCCATCTATTCCAATTTTCTGTAGGACTTTGAACATGAATGAATGTTGGACTTCATCAAATTTTTTCTTTATCAATTGAGATGATAATGTGGTTTTAAGGTTTCAGTCTATTAATATAGTGTAGTACATTTATAGATGTTTGAATATTGAACCATCCTTGCATCCCTGGGATGAATCCTACCTGGTCATGTTGTATGATCTTCTTGATGATTTGCTATATTCTATTTGCCAGGATTTTATTGAGGATTTTCGTGTCTATGTTCATGAGGGAGATTGGACTGTAGTTCTCCTTTTTACTTGTGTGTTTCTCTGGTTTTGAAATCAGTATAATACTTGCCTTCAGAAATGATTTTTGGAGGACTGCTTCCTTTTTTATTTCATTGAAGAGTTTGAGGAGTGTACGGACTATATCTTCTATAAATTTGTTGTAGAATTCATCTGTGAATCCATCAAGACCTGGACTCTTCTTTGTCGGTAGGTTTTTTATTACGTTTCATATTTCATTGGCTGTTATTGGCTTATTGAGCATTGTTATATCTTCTTTTTTAGGGGGGTTGGAAGTTATTTCTTTTTTATTATTATTATTTTTATTGAAGAACAAATAGCAATGAGACAGTCTCAAGAAAAATTAACAACACAGCTTCAATAAATCAATACATTGCAAAAGGTTTTTGTAATGTTTTGGCATCGTAAAAGGTGCTCACATGATATTATATTAAAGACATTATTATAGCCGATATCTCTAATCAGTAAATGAAGAGAGTGTAGCTATATACTTATCTTATATTTTATAGCTGAATTATAGCACAGATTCAATAGCTAATACTTTCTACCTTGTTATCTCCCTAGTGTTTTTTTTTTATTTTTATTACTTATTATTTTTTTATTTTATTGAAGGTTCAGTTTTGGTAATTTGAACCTTTCAAGGAATCTGTCCACTTCTTCTGTGTCTTCTATTCTGTGAGTGTAAAGATTCTCGAATTAACCATTGACAATCTTCTGAATTTCTGCTTGGTCTGTGTTCTTTTCACCCTTTTCATTCCTTATTGCGTGTACTTGAATGTTTTCTTGCCTCTTTTTGGTAAGGTTGGCTAGGGGTTTATCAATTGTATTTAGTCTTTCAAAGAACCAACTTTTTGATTTGTGGAGTCTTTGAACTGTTTTGTTCTTCTCAATTGAATTAATTTCTGCTCTAATATTTATGATTTCTTCCCGTCTTTGTGCTCTGGGTTTCATTTGCTCTTCTTTTTCTAGTTGTCAGAGATGCAACATTAGAGTGCTAATTTGTTCCTGTTCTGTTTTCCTAATGTATGAGTTCATAGCTAAGCTTCCTTCTAAGAACTGCTTTCATTGCATCCCATAAATTCTAGTAAGTTGTGCTTGAATTTTTAGTGAACTGTAGATATTGTTGAATTTCTTGTCTAATTTCTTCTGTGACCCATTGATTGCTGAGTAGGGTTTTATTTAGTTTCCATGAATTTAGCAGGTTTTTCTGGTCTCTTTTCTCATTTATTTCTATTTTCATTGCATTGTGGTCAGATAATATGCATGGTATAATTTCTGTTTTCTTGCATATACTTGGTTATGACCTCTGGACTACTATGTGGTCTATTTTGGAAAATGACCTGTGTGCAGCTGAAAAAAACATGTATTCAGCTGTGGTTGGATGGAACACTCTGTATATGTCCACCAGGTCCATTTGTTCCAAGCTCTGGTTCAGTTCTGCTATTTCCATGCTAATCTTTTGTCTGGTTGATCTATATTTTTGAGATAAGGGGCTGTTAAGGTCTTCTGTTAAGATTATGGTTTTAAATATTAGGATTTTCATGTCCATTAAGATTTATCTTTCATAGTTGGGTGCTCCTGTGTTTGGTGCATAGATATTTATGAGTGTTACCTTTTGCTCTTGAATTTTTCGCCTGACTAATATGTAGTGGCCTTCTTTGTGTCGTTTGATCATTCTTGGTTTGAAGTTGAGGCTGTCTGAGAACAGAATTGCTACTCCTGCTTTTTTCTGAGATGCTGAGGCATGTAGTATTGTTTTTCATCCTTTGACTTTGAGCCTATGAATGTCCTTTTGAGTTAAGTGTGTTTCTTGTATACAGCATATTGTTGGATTTTTGTTTCCTAATCCACTGTGCCAGTGTATTTCTCTTAATTGGTGAATTGAGTCCTTTTACATTGATGGTTATAATTTAAATATGTTGACTTTTGTTTGTCATGATATTTACCTGATGTTGTTCACTCCTTTGTATCCTGTGTTTAATTGTCTGTCCCTTTTTGTGGGTTCCTTTCTTTCTCATTTATGAAGTTCTGGTCATTGTGGTCTCTCTCCAGAACATCTTTCAGCAGTATGTGTAGGGATGGCTTTGTCATCATGAAATTCTTTAGTTGTTCTTTGTTGTGGACGTATTTCACTTCTCCATCAAATTTGAATGAGAGTTTTACAGGGTATACTAGTCTGGGCTGGAATTTATTTTCATACTAGACTTGAAGAACTCTGGTCCATGTTCCTCTTGGCTTCATGGTTTGTGTAGAAAAGTCAGCTGTAACTCTGATGGGTTTTCCTTTGAATGTGATCTGCTCCTTCTCTCTATCAGGTTTCAGCATATTATTTTTGTGTTTGATTTCTGGGATCTTGACTGTTATATGTCTTGGTGTGTTTTTACTTGGGTTGAACTTATTTGGTGTTCTGTATACATTGGTTACCTGAATGTTGGATTGTTTCCTTCTGATTGGTAAGTTTTCTGCGATGACTTCTCCCCAAACTCTTTTTATGACATTTGTATTGACTCTTTCATTCTCATTGATGCCAATTAATCTCACATTGTTCATTTTGGCATCATCTTGCAGATGATGGATTATTTTTTCTTGCATTCTCATTTTTCTCAAGAGATCCTTCCTCACCTTTTCACTAGCTGTATCAGTGTCTTGAAGATCTGGAACTCTGTCTTCGCATTCACTCAAGCAGTTTTGTAGACTCGTGATTGATATTTTTAGTTTTTCTATATCTCTTTGACTTTGTTTCATGCATTCTATTTCTTTTCTGTATTGCTCATTAAAGGAATCCATCATATTTCTGATCTCCTCAAATTTTTTTTATCCATGTCCTCTTTAGATGTAGTTATTAATTCTTTTTCTGCAGAATTTCTTCTAAGTTGAGTTTCCTCTATATGTTTCCAGACTTGTTTCTGTATTTCAGAAGCTATGATTTCAAACAATCCTTTTTTTTTCAAGGAATTCTTTTTTGATTTCAGAAATTATTTCTACTTTGAGTACCTCATGACCTTCCTGCTGTTGTTTCTTTGCTTCAGACACTGTTAATTCACACATTTCAGCTGTTATAGTGCTCTCTGCACTCGTTCTGGGTGAGCATTGTTTTTCCATCCAATGTTTCTGGAATTTATTCTTTATTTCAGATGCTATGTATTCAGTTATTTCTTTTTCATTTCAGTAATTAATTCTTGTGTGATTGCTTCTATACCTTTCTGCTATTGTTCCTTTGCTGCTGCATCTTTCATTCAATGCAGCTGAGCTAGTGTCCTCTGCACTTTCTGGGGAACTCGAGGCCTGAGATTGCGTTTTTTTCTCCTTGTCCTTGTCATTTTGCGTTTTTTCTCCTTGTCCTTGTCATTTTGTGTAGCATTTTGAGTAGCACTCTGACCTTTGGTGTAGAGCTTTGGTGCAGCTATAACCTTGGCATGTAATGAGATTCGGGTGCCAGTCTATTACGTTTGAGATTATCCAGTTATGCCTGTCCTGTATCTAGCTGTTGTGTTCAGTTCCTTTTTGCTGTAGCTCCTGTGGTTCCCCTCTCTTGATTTCCTTGTCAGGAGAGCATGACCTGGGATACAGAGAGAGTAGTAAAAATTCCCACTATCTTGGCTGGCTTTGGGGTGGGTATCTGGACAGTTGCCTGAGTAGGCCCTCATATCTCAGACAGGTTACTCTGTAGGTGGGCGGGCCTGGCCTCTGGTGGGTCCGCTGGGCTCCCAAAAGGATAGTGGATGTTCTTATTCACAGGGTAGCCAAACTGTGCTGTGTCCAGGGTCACATTCCGGAACTGCAGAAGGCTGGGAAACATCCCTCAGGCATGGCAGGCCTGGAGCTCGCACTTACCTGCCAAGCTGAGCTGGATCTGGGACCCCCGGGATGGACTCGGGGATCACTGGGAAAGGGGATTGCTGGGAAATGTCCCTCTGGCATGGCGGGCCTGGAGCCCTCATTCACCAGCTGAACTATGGGTCTCGACAATTCCAAATTTGCAGTGAGACCTTGAACATCCTGTGGATCCTTCCCCAAAATATAGAATAAATAAATGAAAAATAGAACTTGCACTACTACATGGGAAATCATAGTAAAAAATGAATTACCTAATATCAGTTTGAGGGCGCGAACTGTGTATAATCATATAAGAGAAGATGATCAGTCTCTTGCGTCATATGATCATAGGTTCCCAAAGAGCAACATGCAAGAATAGTTAGGAAGCCCATTTTCTAACATTCAAAGAACTGCATCTCCCCATGAAGGAACAAAGTAAAAGAGCTGTTTCATGGTCTCTTAAAGTGCTAATTTGTTCACATTAACAAATTTGTTTCATTTGTTATTTAATCAGCATGTTTTTACTGCCTGGCAGAGTTATAATTACTGTTTTGTACTATAGCATTCAAATTTTGAGGGTGTGATATTTGCTGCTAGTTCTTCTTTTAATGAACTGCCCATTTTGAATTCCTGCCATTTGACTGTACTTTTTATAAGGATTTTGAAGAGCTAAAAATTAAACAGAATTTGTGTTTAAGTTTTAAAGGCAACTGATATTAACTTTCTACATTAGTAAAAAAGGATAGAAGTAGAAATTTTCCCCAACTAACTCATGTAAAAATTATAAAAATAAGGCTTACAAATATTTTGTTTTTATGTTTAAGAGCAAAACCAAGACTGTAGTGTGTTTTATGCATCATATTTATGTATACTTAATGCTTCATAGCATTTTATCTCAAAAAAATGAGGGAAAAACGATTTCCAATTTCGTTTGGCATTTTTATATTCAAGAAGTAGTACAAGCAGCCTCACACAAATCATCTTACTTTTTCCTCAAAGAAAAATACAAAGTTTCCTGAAGTCATGATCTTTTAGACATGTGCCAAACTGAAAAATCAGTAGTTAATAGACTAGAGAAAAACACTATTGACAGTTGTTGGAAATCAATTTTTTATTTTATGCCCTTGTTGAAGAAATACTACTTGTGCTAAAGAACTAGGCATTCAAGTTCTATTTTCTCCTTCTACTTGTCACTTCTAATAACACCGAGAAAAGATATCCATCCACTCACACATTTGCTCCACAGAGGTGATAAAACTTTTAGCTCTCTTTGAGTGTTTAGGTATGGTAAATCTCACAGGATTATTGAAAAATAATAGACCTTGGGCCAGCATATAGCTCAACAGATCATAGAGCCTGCTTATGCAGATGCAGGGACTGGGTTTCAATCCCTGGTGTGCCATGCTAGCCCCACCCCTGGGATATGCTGAGGTGGCTATTGAGACTGCGCATGGTGGCTCACACCTATACTCCCAGTGCTTGGGAGGCTGAAAACAGGAGGATCACCATGAGTCTGATCTATGCAGTGAGACACTGTAGATCCTGTACAAAGTGTATTTTAAAAAAAGAATAGACCTTATTCCTCACAATGTAATTTTTTAATTAATTTTATTGAGAAACAAATAGCACTGAGACAGTTTCAAAACAGGTCAGTATGACAGTTACAATAATTAATACATTACATATTATTATCTTATAGTAGTTATTCATAGGACAAGATGCAAACATGATGTCCTGTCCAAACACTATTAGTACAAATCTTTCTTCTCATTGAATTAAGAGAAAGTAACTGTACATCTATTCTATTTTATATATACAGACACAAAATTGTCCTTCATTTGTACCCCTTTTTTTGTTTAGTTTTGTCAGAGATGGGTATTCTATTGCCATTTAAATATTGTAGGTGTATGAATTTAGCAAAATGATTGAATATAGTCCAGTAATCCATAATAGTAATGGGTTATCTGTAGGACTGGCATGTCAGAAGTAAAACAAGTTTTTTGCTGTGTGTGTGTGTGTGTGTGTGTGTGTGTGTGTGCTACTGGGATTGAACTCGGGACCTTGTACTTGCCAAGCAGGCACTTACATCACCGAGCTATCTCCCCAGGCCCCTTACAATGTAATCTAATGTGGACATATTCTAGCCAGTGGTAAAATATATGCATACTTATATAACTAACTTCAACTACAATTTTTTACTCAAATACTATTGTTTTAATAATAAACATTTTTCTGCTATAAAGAGTACCTGAAATAATAACAACAATCAACACTTTCTGGACTTTTTCTTTAGTGCAATTTTTGTCAATTGTGGGTGATTTTAATCCCTTACCAGGTGCTTAGCCAGCTTTCTACACATGTCACCTGGGGGAAGAATTGTTTTGGTTGAGAAGCACTATTTGAGAGGCCAAATGAAATTATCACAGGACATGACTTTTAAATAAACTGATGATTAAAATATAGAATTTTAGAAGGACAATTGTATGTTCCTGAACATTTAGAGAAATGATAAACAATTTCATTTTAATGGAATAAGTGATTATGTAAGAGGACAATTGAAAAATACCTTGCACATTTAAATTTGAAACATTTTAATGCAGTAAAATATATATTGGGAATAATGATCAGATAAGTTTATTCTAAGTGACAGGAAGACTTTTAAATACTTTGATTTTCACTGTAGTAAGCACAAGCTATTACATTTAAGTGCTTATCATATTTGTCATCAAATATTTCCAGCAATTTCTCTTAGATAAAAATATTATGTTGTATTTTCACTACATTGTTCACCAGGTCTGGCAGGGTGCAACTTCTGGCTCTTCCCCAAACTCAAAACAGTAATGAAAGGTCAACATTTACAAACAATTCTGGACATTCTGCAGGCATAATGGAGCAGCTAAAGACTCTCAGAATAGAGTTTTCAGAATTGCTTCAGAAAGCTGACAGGATTATGCCAAGTCTGTTAGAACGAATGAAGAGATTTCACATGAAATTAATAACAATGATTCTTTTATGTTACAAAATTTTATTTAACACGCAGCATATCTTTGATCACTCATCATAGTTCTAAACAAGTTCATGTCTTTGCTCACAAAATCTTGCTTTTGTTTAATGATTTTTCTTATAAATTATTAAAATTTTGATGAAAAAACTGTCTTGCATAACTTGGAAATCATAGCAGTTCTTTATGCTGACAGAGCAACCACTCTATAGCCTACTACTTACAGGAAAGAATCTCTAGTTACTAAAAATAATCCTGTTTGGATGACAAAGTTAATGATTAGAATCAGGATTCTCTTTGATACTTTAATTCGGCAGTTTCTTGCTGTGCTCTGAGAAGTTCTTGTCAAATCAGAATTAATAAACTTGCATTTCAAAAAATGGTTCAAAGGATAAATTATTTAAAAATCATTACTTAACACTCTGACAACTTGTAACTGATCAAACCTATTCTTTATAATCTGTTATAAAAATCACTAAAAAGAAGTATAATACAAGAACACAAATATTAGGGTTTTTTATGGGGGCAAAGAGATAGCTCAGTGGACTAAAGGGCCTGCTTAGGCAAGTACAGGGGTGGTTAGATACCAGGCACCGCATGCTGTGCCAGCCCTGCCCCCTGGGCAGGCTGAGCCAGTCAGAGTCCAGGCATAGAGGCACATGCATGCCTGCAATCCCAGTATTGTGGAGGTTGAAAGCAGGAGGATCACTTGGATTCCCAGCTTTTTAGTGAGATCCTGTAACAACCAAGTACATTAACAAAAACAAAATTAGCATTTTTCTTTTCCTCCAACGTGGAGGATTGCAACTAATGGAATTCACAAATGTGTGACTTGTGCCAGAAACTGTAGGCTCTCAAAACTGGGGCACATATCAAAACCAAACACAGGATGACAACTTAATGAAGAGTCCCACAAAATAAATTCCCAAGCCAGGGGGCTTCCGAGAAAGAAATTGTGGGAGAGGTCAATTCCATTGCCATTTACACCTCACATTCTACAGTTGACCATTTTTAGAAAGTTTTTACTCTGTGAGTACAGCAGCGATGGCTGGGCTGTTTCATGTGGCTCCTGACCACGTGGTCTTCTCCTAATGCCCACCTGTCCCAGGTCTTTTCCAACTGGGAAACAGATTCAAGTAAGCAAGATATTTTTGGGTGAGATCCTCATCAAGTTTGGGTACTAAGGAAGGTATGCACCAGAACATAAATCAGAAACTAGAGATTGAGTTAAGCTATAAGGACAGAGAGAAATAAGAATATGTGCCTGGATTATTCTCAGAATGATGCAAGGTCATGCAGCAGCTCTGCTGTATGTTCTAGAGAGGGAGGATAGACTGCTGGAGTAGTCCTAGTGTGGACATACTTGCATTGCTGCCATGAAGACCTGTAGTGCATCATGCTTAGCACCTATGCAGGACCCGTTTCACTGTCCACCAGCACTCTGCTCCAGAACAGCACAAGAATGCAAAGCAACAAAATAATCTAAAAACTCTTAGTTCTTCAAAAGCTGATCTCCCTGGTGCTAACATAGAACACATTACAGGCAAAGAACTCAAGAATCAAGTGGTATGCCATTGAGAAAGTTCAAAGAAGAAACATGCATATCAATAAGTTGTTTAATGAAGAAAAAGATAAATAATTTCATTAATAAAAATTGTAATGGACTTAAAGGAGATGTGAAAAGATTATTGAGTTAAATGAGATGATGTAGGATTAAAAAACATTTAGCAAAGGTAAAAACTCAAGGAAAAATACAGGGGAGGAAAAATCATTTGAAAGTATGAGCAATAGGAACAATCAGTGTGAGGAGAAAATGTCAGAATATGAAGATAAGATTGACATAGCCAACCAGTTTTCCAAGCTGCAAAATAAAATAATTTACACTTCAAATTACACTATATCCTGCCAAATTCTCCTTCAAAACTGATGGCTTTCAATGAGAAAGAGAACCAAAGAAAATTAGTGACTGCCTAATCAACTTTTCAAAAAACATGTTTGAGACTCAGAAAGAGAGATAGACAGACAGAGACAGAGAGACAGGGAGACAGACACAGAAACAGAGACTAAAGAAATCCATCATTATTAAGGAAATTAAAAGAAGAAAGAAGGAAGAAACCTAACTGGAAGAATAGTTCAATTAAAGAAAAAAAAAAAAAAACTACAGGTGTCAGGAATAAAATAGTAATGGTAATGTATGCGAGGAGAAAATAAATAGCTTACAATAATATTATTCAATATTAATGGTCATATTTCCTAATCAAAAACACAGAATAGCAGATTCTTCTATTAGCAGAACCCAAAAACTCAGCCATAAGTTGCATGCAGTAGGCGCAACTCATTCATAAAAAGTGAAATAACCTAATGTCATAGAAAAACAATAACAATTAATACGTGTATCGCACTGATGCCCTGGCAGCCGCCGTTGCCACAGCTATCTCTGAAACCTTTGCACAAGCTAACAAACAAGATCCCCTATGCTTTTTATGCAAGGGACCTGGGCACTTCGCTAAAGATTGCCCCCAAAAGGGACAAACTCGCCCAAAACCCCCCACTCCCTGCCCATGCTGCGAGAGGGGATATCACTGGGCTAAGGACTGCAAATCCAAAACAAAAAAAGATGGAATACCTCTCAATCAACCTTTAAACTCCAAAAGGGGCAACCCTCAGCCCCACCCCAAAGAGGATATAATCAAAAATCCCCTTCCCTAATGTGGACCATTCCAATAATGCCCCCCACAAAGCCTCATCTAACCTTATATGTTGAAGGAATGCCATTCACCGGTCTCGCTGACACTGGGGCTGAACAATCATGCTTCCCCTCATCTCTCCAACATAACTGGCACACCATAATGGGCCCTATGGTACAAGGGGCCACAAGCATGGAACAAGCCCTACAAACAGTACAGCTGCTACACTGGGAGGACCCTGATGGTAATAAGGGCACCTTCACTCCCTTGTTCCTTTCAGGCCTTCCCAACATCCTCTGGGGATGCGACATACTTACACAAACCCAAACCATCCTCACCACTCAACAACACCCCCAATCCTAATGGCCATTGCTCCCGTGGTTAAACCACAACCCATTCCTCTTCAATGGGACACAGAGAAACACATATGGGTGGACCAATGGCCTTTGCTTTCCCACAAAGTGAAAACTATTACCCTCTTAGTGGAGGAACAATTAAAGGCAGGACCTTTAGAACCCTCCACTAGCCCTTATAACACCCCTATCTTTATAATCAAAAAAAAGGACAAAAAGGAATGGCGATTACTCCAAGACCTTAGAGCCATTAATGCCCACATGTTACCTATGGGCTCCCCTCAACTAGGGCTCCCATCATTGACAGCCATACCCAAAGACTGGCCATGTGCCATAGTTGATATCAAAGACTTTTTTCTCCATCCCTCTCCATGATAAAGATAAAGAAAAATTTGCCTTTACTGTCCCTTTGACCAATCATAATGGAGCCAACCCTTGATATCAATGGAGGGTCCTACCCCAAGACATGAAAAATAGCCCTACTATATGTCAAACCTATGTGGCTTCCTCCTTAAAGCCCCTAAGAACAGCCTTCTTTATCATCCATTATATGGACGACATACTCATATCCCACAAAGAACAAGCCACACTACAAGAGGGCTTACAACATTTAATTAAAAACTTCCAATCCATAGGACTAAAAATAAAAACACAAAAGGTCCAACTGGCTCCACCATATCACTTCCTTGGAGCCCATATAACCTCACACATTACCCCTTCCATACCACATCTAGAAATACCACAAAAGTTATCCCTCACTGAACTACAACAACTATGCAGGAATATCAATTGGATCTGCCCATACATTCCCATAACAAAATATGATCTCCAACCCTTATTTGACCTCCTCAAAATACAACTACCACTAGATCCCGGTATGTGTATCATTCTTACAGAAAAAGCTAAACAAGCCATACAACAGGTCTCAAAGGCCATACAAGAGGCCTCTTCTAATAGAATTGATCCCTCAAAGCCTATTTTAGGACTGGTCCTCAATACTCCAGGAGTGCCCTGTGGACTACTCTACCAAGATGGTCCCCTTCAGTGGACCCACCTTTCTGGTTCCAGATTATGTAAATTAACACCCCAAATCGACAACTTCATAAAAATTGCCCAAAAACTCATAGGTTTAAGCCGAATAACCTATGCCAAAGACCCTTCCATGATCATTTGGCCCTTGTCTCCATATGATGCCATGACTCTTTATGAAACCAATCACACCTTCCAAATTATGATGACCAGGTACCATGGACAATTCGATAATCACTACCCTCATGATAAACTCTTACAGGGCCTCAAATTATTGCCCTTCAAGCCTGGCCACGCCCACCCCTCAGGTACCCCCCCCCCCTTAGAGGAGCCTTAACGGCTTTTACAGATGCCTCAAAAACAGCCTTTGGCTTCGTTGTCTAAAAGCCCTACTTCTCATCACATACCTCACAACACTTCACCAATGAGGGCTCCGTACAATACGGAGAGCTCATGGCTCTTGTAGCCCTCCTACAAACATACCCTAACCAACCTATTAATATATTTTCAGACAGTCTATACATCACTCAAACAGCTAAAATCATTGCTTTCGCCTCTTTCTTCCCAGAGTCAACTCCACTAGATAAAGCCCTAATAACTCAAAAACACGCTTGAACATAGATACACCCCATGGTATATAACACACATAAGGAGCCATTCAGGACTTCCTGGGCCCCTAGCCCTTGGAAACCAACAAGCAGACACACTCGTATCTACCTATATCCTACAAACCCTCCAACACAACCAAATTGAACAAGCTAAAACCTTACATTCTAAATTCCACTTCTCTGCCAAATCACTAAAACATCTCCTCCCAGACTTAACCTGGGATGTCTGTAAACACCTTGTGCGCACATGCAGAACATGTGCCCCTTTTCTTCCCCTAGGGCCTCTCTTCCCTCAAGGGGTAAATCCTCAAGGGCTCGAGCCAAACAACCGATGACAAATGGACATCACCCATGTTCCACAATTTGGTAAATTAAAATATGTTCATGTCATCAAGGATACCTATTCAGGGGCTATACACGCCATGGCCCTTACAGGAGAGAAGCCAACCCATGTCATCCGTGCCCTCCGCCAAGCCATTCTTATGCTAGGTGTCCAATGGGACATTAAAACAGATAACGGCCCAGCCTATACCAGTAAAACCTTTCAAACCTTCCTACAGATGTACAATATTACACATCATACTGGAATACCATATTACACATCATACTGGAATACCATATAACCCATAAGGACAAGCCATCATTGAACACACACACCACCAACTCAAACAATTAATAAAAAAAGAGGGAGAATTATACCCTCAAAACACACCACATAAAAACTCACCAATGCCCTCATACATCTGAACTACTTTCGCTTTGATCATCAAGGCCTAACCCCCATCCATAAACACTGGGGAGGCATATCCCCGCCACCCACACCCACGCCATTGGTATATTGGCGTGACCCAGCCACCCAACAATGGAAGGGCCCCCATCCCCTACTAACCCAAGGGCGAGGTTTTGCCTGTGTCTTTCCAGATACAGAACCACAACCCATCTGGATACCTGCCAGACTCACCAAACCAGCCACCCAAGATGGAAATCGAACGCCTAACTGCCAAGATCAACAAGATGTCCCTGACACGACCCAGGCGAAAGAGGGGATGATGAGGAACCAAAAAACATCATAAAAAACCCTCACCTACCATTACCTGGGCCGCTTTACATGCCTTCTACAAAACCGCACGTACCACCCTCCCTGCTCACAGCTCCCCATCACCCTCAACCCTCTTTGTAACCATGCTGACACTACTCTCTACCACCCCAACCCAGCCTGCCATTGTCTGGACAGCCCTCCGCTACCC
>PVKA01018676.1:0-10630 GCA_004027165.1 Ctenomys sociabilis
GGTGCGTGCCTGTAATCCCAGCCCTGGGGAGGCTGAAAACAGAAGGGTGACTACGAGTCCAAGCTGTGCAGTGAGATCTTGTACCAAATATATTAAATAAATACATACATAAATAAATGAGTATAAATTAACATATATGTGTGTGTGTATGTGTGTGTGTGTATATACATATATATATATATATATATATATATATCTATACATATATATATATATATATATATATATAGTGGTCTTTATATATGAGTCCTCAATAATATCATTTGAATATGTGCAGATATATGTATGATGTTAAAGTTTATTCTACTGTTAATAGAATTCCAAATCAAAGGTTTACATGAAGAAAAAAATTTCTATAGCAATAATACCAGACATGGGAATTTTAAATTTCCATTAAAAATTAGAAATAATATACGAAATCAGCAAAACCAATTGTAATTTCCAGGGCAGGGAAGTTGTGTACCATATTTTAACCTCAGCAGTATATATGTATATTTTTGGATGGCTCAGGCTGCCTCAAGGGCATGTCTCATAAGGCATGGGGCGCTGGGGATCCCTGGGCCTGACTGGGTTTGCCCCAGCAGGTGCTTAAACAACTGAGCTAACCCGCAAGCCCCCAAGCAGTTTTTTTTTTTTGAATAAGGATGATTTTTATGAAGTAGCTTTTCATTAGTGAAATACATTCTTTGGGATTTGATTGCTGAGTGCCTTTTATTGATGAACATGATAATTATCTGTGTTCATTCAGGTATTTTGGTATAGAGCATTCTCATTCTCTGGAACTTTTTCCTAAGCTTTTATGATAAAATTAGTTTTGAGTATGGAATGATAACAAAATATGCCTTTTAGAGTCAGTCTCTAAGTGGCCCTTTGGTCACCTTGAGATATTTCTGAGATGTTCTCATTCTCTTAAATTATTTTTCAGATGCATTTGATTCTACTTTAAGTTCATAACACTCAAATCTAAACAGTGACTGAATTTGATGTAAATAAAAATAGAAAATCATTTAATTTCTATCATTTCTTTTTTTAAAAAACTTTAAAAAATCTTTAATTAGGGCTGGCCAGAGGGTTCAGTGGACTAAAGTGCCTGCTTAGGCAGACGCAGCAACTGGGATTCAATCCCAGGTGTGCTGTGCCAGTCCTGCTGCCTCCCCCCCCCCCGACAGGGCAACTGAGACTGGGTGTGGTGGCAAGTACCTGTCAGCACTTGGGAGGCTGAAAACAGGAGGGTCGACTACAAAGTTTGATCTGTGTAGTGAGACCCTGTAACCCTGTACTAAATACGTTAAAAATGTGTGCGTGTATATATCTATATTATTTAGCATTTATGTTATTATATTTCTGTTATATTATTATATATGTTATTTATTTGATACAGGGTCTCGCTATACAGCTTGGACTCAGAGTGATCCTCCTGTTTTCGGCCTCCCCAGCACTGGGATACAAGGTGTGCACCACTATGTCCAGTTTCGGTGGCCAGCACAGGCATGCAGTACTGGGGATTCAATCAGGATCCCTTGTGCTTGCCAGACAGGCTCCCCAGCCTCCATTTCTATCTTTTATACTAGCTGATGCCATTAGGGAAAACCATAAGAATTACTGTTCCTGCTTCTATATTATCAGTATGAACTTGTAAGTTCTTTTTGCTGTGTTTACTCCTTAATGACTGGAAATTAAGGAGGAATTAATTCAGTTAACTAGATGACTTCTTAAGAGTATTTTAATATTTATTTTATAGTGTAGGCAGGGATGGAGGTCTATTAGTCTATTATCTATTACTATAATAAAATAACAGAAGCCGAGTATTTTATAAAGGAAAATGGTTTATGTAGTTTATGGATTTGTAGGTTGAAGTCCATGCTTGGATGGCTGTGGTGAAGCCCTTAGATTATCTTGTGGTGAGATAGGAAACCGGAAACCAGTGAGAAGGGAAAATCTTCTCCTCAGGTCAGTGAGATAGCTCACTGGACTAAGCGCCTGCTTAGGCAAGCATAGGGGCTGGGGTTCAATACCTGGTTCCCCATTGCTGCACTTGTCCCACGGTCAGATGTGCTGAGCTGGCCACCAAGACTGAGTGTGATGGCCCAGGCCTGTAATCCCAGTGCTGGGGAGGAGGAGACAGGAGGATCACTACAAGTACGAGCTGTATAGTGAGACCCTATACCAAATACATTACAACAAAGAAAAGGAGAGACCAGGGAGATAGCTTAGTGAAATAAGCAATTCTCTGGCAAGCAAATGGGCCTGAGTTCAATCCCCGATTCCGCCAAAAAAAAAAAAAAGGAAAATCTCCTTTCCTCTCCTTCCTTCTCTCCTACCTTTCCCTCCTTCCTCTCTTCCTCCCTTCCCCTCTCTTCCCTGATTCCTGACATTATGCCCACATACTCTTGGAGAGTACTGGGCCCCGTCCTAGAGGCCTCTTCCTCAGTCTCTGATGGCACATTTTGGGACCTCACAAGGTTCAGTATGGAAAGGAAGTTTTCTGTGGGTTCTACACTTCTCTGCACTCCCTTCAGGGAATGTAAACTACATAAACTTTTTCCCTTTATAGAATACTCAGCTTCTGTTATCTTACTATAGCAACAGATAATAATCCTCTCCCCTAGTTCCTCCTTCTGGCCCCTAGAATGTTAATCTTCCGTTGGGAGTGGTGGGAACACCTAGGAGCTCCCTGTTTGGGAGGCCATGCACATGTCCAGGGTTGCTCTTCAAGCGTCACCATTTCTCCCATCAACTAGATTTTCTCCTTATACATAACTCCAAGGTGCCCTTGATGATGGGTCCGGCTTTTTGTTTTTTTTGCGGAATTGGGGATTGAACTCAGGCCCTTGTGCTTGCCAGGGAAGCGCTTATTCCACTGAGCCATCTCCTCAGTCTTTGGGCCCGGCTTTTGGAAGCTGTCCACTGAAATGCTGGCGAGGAACAGAGCTCTGAGGGCTGCAGAAAGTGGGCCTGACTTCTGCACATGGAACCAGCATGGGATGGAACTGCCTTCCTCTCTTTATAGCAGCTTGCTCTGGCTGCGAGTCCCTTCTGAGGGCAGGGACCCTGTGGCCTTCCATTGAAGGCCTGGCCTCGCCACGCAGCCTCACTGAGCACTGTTCCTGCCCACCTTGAGGGGTGGCGGGATGCTCAAACCGCCAGACCGCAGCAGTGAGCTACCCTTGCTTGAGACACTTAATAATAACCACATTTATTATTATACTCTAAGGCTCAGATTTACAGGAAAATGGATATTAATTTACCTAATGAATTGTGTATCTTAAGATTAAGTTGGAATGTAGCAATCATAACAAATGTGCCATCAATCTTTACTAAATACAAATATTACTGTGTGACAAGATTGAAATGTAAGATTTTTATTTAAAATTATGTTTTGAATTTTTTCTGGAATAATGATTTTATAAACTATTTTATTTTTTTCCCAGGGCAGTTCAGGCTGGTCCTAACTTCACTATATAACATAGGCAGCCTTGAATTTGCAGCAAATCCTCCTGCCTCCGCCTTTGAGTGTTGGGATTACAGGCATTTACATAGTGTTTCCTGTTTACTCTTTTTTTTTTTTTGGTGGTACTAGGGACAGATCTAAAACTCAGGACCTTGCTCTTGCCAGGCAAGTACTTATTCCACTGAGCTATCTCTCCAGCCCCTCCTGTTTGCTCTTAAAGGAACAGTTGTACACATTTTCTGTTCCATAGGGTGAACTATCATGAAACTCCAAATTTCTTAATACATATTTAATGTCATATGATAAAAAAGTTCAGAGCTACCTACTGCCTGCTACTAATACAGACATTACTATTTGGCATCATCATTGCTGTAGCATGTTAAAATAAACATTAATGTGTATTTAAAGTTCAGGGTACTATATCTTCGTGTAAATTTGAAGATAAAATTATGTTTTGATTATATTTGTTTTTGAAAGACAGGTCCATTTTTAGGTGATTGTCTTAAAAATTTATTTAAAAATGTGTTTCCTTTGTATAAGTATTTAAGTTATAATCGGTATGGCTGGCATACTTTTAGGTGTATGCATGGTTGTTTTGTTATGAGGTAATAATACTTGTTTAAAAGACTTATGATGATAAATGGGAATTATACTCTTTTAGTATGAGACCTAATAGCTCATCAAGATGATTGTTAAAATTCAGAGAACAATAACAAGTTATGGAATCTTTTTTTCTTCCTTGTATTTCTGATAATGACAGACGTTTCTGGTGACACTATAGTTGGCAAATTGTTTCTATGTTTACTTTTTTGTATACATGTGCCTGGTAAATTTGCAGCCTTTTCTCTGTAGTTCTATGTATACTAATAATCTCCAATAAAATTAAATAATCTTCTTATTCTGATAGAGAAGAAAAACTGGATCACTTACCAGTAACTGGAGTTCTCCTATTGGGTAATCTCCACAGATCCACATTCTTTGAAGTTTTTGCGAATGCCTCGAGGACCAAGGAACCGTTGGCATTTCCCATGTCAGGAAGGTAAGCACGTGCACTGAAGCATGTCTCTAGCTTCTTCCACCCCTGCCCACCACGTTCTCACCTGTGCATCTGTGCTGCATGCCCCTCAGTTCCTCTGGAGGCCATGGGAAGATTCCCTGCTGGACGAAGGGCAAGAGAGGTGGATCTGTGAGAGAAAAGACCCAATAGGAGAACTCAAGGCCCTGGTAAGTAATCCAGACTTCATAAGCTTGAGAGTTTTTTTCTCAAATTTCCTCTCTTTAGGAGGAGCTTGTTTATTAGAGAGAAAGGAAACTGTCTGGAATAGCTTTTTGTGTTTGATGTGAATTAAAAACATTATTGTATGTTGATGATCTACCAAACTATTAATATCTATACCAATAAAAGTATGACCAATTTTAAGCTATGATTTACATAACTTTCTAAAATATATTGTTTGTTGTCTTTTGGTAAATAGTGTAGTAGTACTAGAGCAATGTAGAGAAGCTATATGTTGAATGCTTTTATAAATTTATCTGTGATATTATTTTTATTAAAGTAAGTACATGTATTTTAAAATGTATGCACATATGAACTTGGTAAAATTACCCCGGCATAGTAACACCCAGTAGTAAGAACACTTTTATGTTAACTGGCTCTCATCTCAGTGTGCGCGCGCACGTGCATGTATGTGCCTGTGCGTGTGTGCTTGTGTGTTGCTTGGATGAAACCCAGTGCCTGCGTGTGCTGAGTGTGAGCTCTACATTGGCTGAGCTGCATTGGCCATCTGGTTAGCACTTTTGTTATTTTTAAGAGAAAAAAAAAATAAAAATAACAATGGTTTCAAAACAAATTAGGAGACTTGCAATAATGAACACATTGTGTATTGTTGTCTTCATAGTATTTCTTCAGAGTACAAAATATAGGCATGAAATCTTGTCTAAACAACATTAAAACAAACTGTTATGAACATAACCATTTTAGCTGTCTTGTATATAAATACATTTTTTCTTTTCTCCCTTTCTTCCCCTCCCTTTTCCTCCATTACAGTTTGTCTTTTCTTTTGGAGAATATCTTCCCAATTCATAATATCTGTTGCACATTTTAGATCTTATTTACTTATCAGTTTCTCATGCTAGTACAACAATGCAATGTTCATACATAGGGGTCTGATTTATTTCACTTATGAGTATGGTCTCAAGTTACATCCATTTACATACAAAGTCTCTAGTTAATCCTTCTTTATGACTGACTAGTAATCCCTTATATTGAAAAATCACATCTTTTTTATCCATTCTGTGGTTGATATGCATTTGGGTTGTTTCTAAGATTTAGCTATTACAAATTGTGCTGCTATATACATAGGTGAACATTTATCACTGTGGTTAGAGGGTTTTCATTCTTATGGGTAGATGTTCAGAAGGAGAATAGTTGGGTCAAATGAGACCTGTAATCCTAGTTTTTCAAGGAATCTCCACACTGATTTCCACAGTGGCTGAACCAGTCTATACTCCCACCAGCAGTGGAGAAGCATTCCTTTTTTCCCACAGCAACTCCAGCATTTTTTCATGTATTTATTTGTCATTTGTTTATTTTTTAATTGATATTTAATTTTTTGTATGTATTCAATTATTTAATATAGGATTTCCATAACTTGTTAACT
Source organism: Ctenomys sociabilis (assembly GCA_004027165.1). NCBI lineage: Eukaryota > Metazoa > Chordata > Mammalia > Rodentia > Ctenomyidae > Ctenomys > Ctenomys sociabilis. The sequence goes on from PVKA01018676.1 coordinate 6,112, forward strand.
TCTTATCTTTTATTGTATTACCAGTATTTAACAAAGCAAGAAATGCTGTAAGTCCCCAGAATAGTCATGCTATTTAAACTGGGTTGTTGGACAAATCCTGTAAGCAACATTTGGATCAGTATTTCTTGTTCCTCTGAGCCATAGGCAGAACATGCACTTATCTAAATAGTTTGTCTTTAGTAGAGTTTGCATTAGCACCTCTAAAAGAACCCGAACCAGCTCTGCATTGGCAACGCTAGCAGCATACATAAGAGGAGTCCATCCTTAACAAAAGCTAGAATCTACATTAATACCGGAATCTAGAAGCTCCTTTATTAAGGCAGTGTTTCTGGTAGTCAGTGCCTTCTTAAATATTTCACTCTTCAGTGGGTAATGACACGCCTAGTCCAGATACCCATCTCCCAGCCATTGTCCTAGCTATTGCTACTCTTGCCTCTGCCAGCCACGGACAAGCCCTGCTGTGTGCCTGCCACCACGCTGGCCTTCAGCGCTCCTTCAGATGGAAAGATCTCCCATGTTTTTTTGTTGTTGTTGTTTGTTTTGGTGGAACTGGGATTGAACTCGGGCCCTTGCGCTTGCCTGGCAAATACTTATTCTACTGAGCCCTCTCCCCAGTCCCTACTGAGCCCTCTCCCCAGTCCCTTTATTTGCCATTTGAATTTCATTTTTTTTTTTTGTTTTGCAGAACCGGGGATTGAACTCAGGCCCTTAGCCTGCCAGGGAAGCGCTTATTCCACTGAGCCATCTTGCCGGCCCCTTGAATTTCATTTGAGACATGTATATTCATCTCAGATACTCATTTTTGGATTTGGTTTTTGAATTTGGGGAGTCAAATTTATTTTTTTAATTCTTTGTATGTTCTAGATATAAGTCCATTTGGCCACTCTGCAGGTTGTCATTCCACTCTGTTGGTGATTTCTTTTACTGTGGAAAAGCTTTTTAGTAAGATGATATTCCATTTGTTGGTGCTTTTATTATTTCACCTTTGGTCTGGGTTTTGTTTATGAATTCTCTGCTTTTACACCTATTTCTTTGAGATTTCTACCTATTTTCTAGTAAATTTGGTGTTTCTATTTTAATATTTAGATCTTTGATCCATTTTGACTTCAGTGCATGGTAGTAGACATGGGTCTTGTTTTAGTCGTCAACATGTGGAAAACCAGATTTTCATAATCATTAATTAAAGAGACTTTCTTCAAGTAGACATGACTGGTTTCTTTGCAAAGATAAGGTGGCTGAGTGTGTTGGAGGTTGATTCTGCATCTTCTATTCTGTTCCACTGATTCTCAGGACTGTCCCCTCCTCCGAATACCATGCTGGTTTTATCACAGTAGCTTTGTAGTATAATTTTAGGTCTGGGATTGTTACGCTCTCTGACTTGTTCTTGTTGCCCAGAATTGCTTTTTGTCTTGTAGGTTTCTTCTGGTTCCCAGTGACTTTTAGGAATGTTTTCTCTAGAGCTGTGAGGTATGCTAGTGTATTTTCATTTGGATTGCATTAAATCTGTATAACAGATTTGGGAGTATGGTTATTTTCACTCTGTTGGTTCTTCCTATCCAAGAGCAAGGGGTATCTTTTCATTTTCTGATTGTCCTCTTCAATGTCCTTTTTTTAGGGTATCATAATTTTCATTACACAGATATGTTATATCTTTTGTGAGATTGATTCCCAAGTATTTCATTTTTTTAAAGATGGTTTTTTGAGGGGAGTGGTTTCCCTAATTTCTCTCTCAGTAAGTTTGTTGTTTGTGTACAGGAATACTATTGATTTTTGAGTGTTGACTTTGTATCCCACTACACTACTGCACTTAGATATTAAATCGACAACTATTTTGGTGGAGTTCTTGGAGTCTTTTGTGTAGAGTATCATGTCATCTGCAAATAATGATAATTTAATTGCTTCCATTCCTATCTGTATATTTTCTCTATTTGCTCTGGTTAATGTATTTATTTATTTATTTTGTATTTTTAGGGAAGGGTCTACAGATGTTCATGGTCTCACTACTAGATTGGACTTATAATGATCTACCTGTTTACAGCCTCCCAAGAGCTGGGATTACAGGCGTACGCCACCATGCCCAGTCTCAGTTGCCATCTCAGCATGCCCCGGGGGCAGGATTGAACCCCTGGCCCCTGTGCCTGTTTGCAGGCCCTTTGATCTGCTGAGCTATTTGGCCAACTCTGGTTAATGTTTTTAGAACTATATTGAATTTTAGTGGTGATAATGGACATCCTTGTCTTTTCTTTTTTTGGCAGAACCGGGGATTGAACTCAGGCTCTTGCGCTTGCCAGAGAAGTGCTTATTCCACTGAACCATCTCCCCAGCCCCACATCCTTGTCTTGATCCTGATTTTAAAGAGACAGCTTTTAGGTTTTGTCCATTTAATATGTTGTTAGCTGTTGGTTTGCTCTAGATGGTTTTTTATAAGATTTAAGTAGAGATCATGTATTCCAGTTTTCTGTAAGGTTTTTTTTTATCATGAATATGTGTTAGGGGGCTGGCGAGATGGCTCAATAGAATGAATATGTGTTAGACTTTCTCAAATGTTTTTTCTTTATCTATTGAGATGATCATGTGATGTTTGTCTTTGGTTCTGTTAATATGGTCTTATTGCATTTATTTTATTTTATATTTTTGTATTTATTTATTTATTTTTTTTGCAGAACCTGGGATTAAAGGCCCTTGTGCTTGCCAGGGAAGTGCTTATTTCACTGAGCCGTCTCCCTGACCGCATACATTTATTGATTTGCATATGTTGTGCCATTCCTGTATCCCTGGTGCGAATCCTATTTGGTCATGATGTATAATCTTCTAGATGATTTGCTGCATTTTGTTTGCCAGCATCTTATTAAGGATTTTTGCATAGTCTTTAGGAACCCTGGCTTGTAGTTTTTTTTTTTTGTTTTTTGTTTTTTTTTTCTTTTTTCCTGGAGCGGGGGGTGTGGGTTCTTCTCCCATTTTGGAATCAAGGTAATACTTGGTTCCAGGAATGATTTTGGAAGTTTTGCTTCCCTTTTAATTTTTTTAAAGAGTTTCAGCATTAGTGACATTAGCTCTTTTCTAAATTGTAGAATTCAGCTATGAATCCATCAGGGCTTGGACTTTTCTTTGTATGTAAATTTTATATTACATTTTCAATTTTATTCTTGATAATGGGTTATTTAGAATTTGTATATTTTCTTGATTTAGTATTGGCACTTTGTGTGTAGGAATCTGTCTATTTCATCTTACTAGAATATAGATTATATAGTAGATATTGATGATTCCTGGATTTCTGTGGGTTCTGTTGTGATGTCACCCTTTTTATTTCTAATTGCTTTAATTTATGTTTTTTCATTCCTCTTTTTGATGATGTTAGCTAATGACATCAATTTTATTTATTTTAAAGAAGCAACTTTTCAGTTTATTAATTTTTGTATTCTAAGTCTCTATTGCGTTAATTTCTTTCATTTTTTGTATTTCTTAGTAAGGGTCTATAGGATCTACAGGGTCTCATCACTATGTAGATCAGACTCTTGGTGATCCACCTGTGTTCAGCCGCCCAAAGAGCTGGGATCATAGGCATGTACCACACGCCCAGTCTTGATCACCATCTCAGCATGCCCTGGAGTGGGGCTGGCAAGTAACCCCTGTCCCTGTATCTGCCTAAGCAGCCGCTTTAATCCCCTGAGCTATTTGGCCGGCCCCTTATTATATTAATTTCTGCTTTTATCTGTATAATTTCCTCCCTTGTATGAACTTTGGGTTTGACTTGTTCTCTTTCTAGAAGTTTGAGGTTCCAGGTGAGGTTGTTGATTGAGCCCATTGTTTCCTGATGTGAGTTTGTTGCTATAACTTTCCCTCACGGGACTGTATTCCTTGCATCCTATAAGTTTCAGTATGTTGTATCAGCATTATCATTTGTACTGTTAATTTTGTCTTTAATCCTTTCTGTGACTTATTGATTGTTCAGAGAGTGTTGTTTAATTTCTATGTGTTGATGTGTTTTTTTGTGATTTTCTTTGTTGCTAATTTCCAGTTTCATTGCACTATGGTCAGATGCTATGCCTGGGGTGATTTCACTTTCTCTTCTTTTATTTATTTTCTTTTACAATTTTTTAAAAAATGTATTTGGTTGTTACAGAGTCTCTCTATGCAGCTTGGACTCATACTGATGTTCTTACTTTCATTCTCCCCAATGCTGGGATTACAGGCGTATACCACTTCACCTGGACTCTGGCTGACTTGGCTTGCCTGAGAGGCAGGGCTGGTGCAGCATGTGGTACTGTGGATTAAACCACAATTCCTGTGCTTGCCTAAGCAGGTGCTTTAGTCTGCTGAGCTATCTCGCTGGCCTCTCCTTTTATTTAAACACGTTTTGTTAGCTAATACATGATCTACTTTGGATGATGTCCCATGTGCATCTGAGAAAAAAATGTGTGTTCAGATGTTTTGGGATGTAACACTCTGTAGACATATAACCATAGGGTCTTTTGATCAGTTTTAGGGTGAAGTTTGAGAAATTTTTGCTATTACTTCT
>PVKA01018676.1:10730-43488 GCA_004027165.1 Ctenomys sociabilis
TTTTTTTTTTTTTTTTTTTTTTTTTTTTTTTTTTTTTTTTTTTTTTTTTTTTTGGTGAACTGGGGATTGTGCTTTGCCAGGGAAGCACTTCTCCCTGGCCTGTGATTAGCACTTCTTATGACATAGTTTTCAGTGTGCCTTTTAAGTGTCGTGAATGTTTGTTTGAAAATAATTATGGGTATGTTGAAATTGTACTTACCATTTCCATCATAAGGTTTCATTGTTGTGGTAGAATTGATTACTTAGCTGTGTTTTTCTGCAGATAGTTTCTTGAGTTAACATGAATGTGACAGAATTAGACCTTTTTTCCCATTTTTGTTTTAGTGTGCATTATTGCAAGATGATTATTCTGAAAGGATTTAAAAATATTTTTTCAACTTTTACTTTTTTCTGTTATATACTAAATATGACTGCATTTCTTATGGGGGTTGGTAAATGTACAAGATGCATAATGATTCTTTTTTCACCCCTCCCCATCTCTTAGTCTTTTTCCCTTTTGGAAAAGATCTACCTCCCTACTTCCTATTAGCTATCTTTTTTTTTCTCATTTATATTTTGACTTTCTCTTATAAGAGAAACCATGTGGTATTTAAGCTTGTATGTCTAATGTATTTCCCTTCACATTATGGTCTCAAGGACTCTTTATTTCTCTACCAATGACTCAAGTTTATTTATTTATTTATTTATTTATTTATTTATTTATTTTTTGGTGGAACTGGGGATTGAACTCAGGCCCTTGCCTTGCCAGGGAAGCACTTATTCCACTGAGCCATCTCCCCGGCCCTCAAGTTGAATTTTTATAGCAGAGTAGTTTTCCAATTTGTATAAATACTCCACTCTATCCTTTCATCTGTTGATGGGCATACAGGCTGCTTCCAAGATTTTAACTATTATTGTGGTATAAACATGAGTGTGCATATGTCATTGTAATATGATGTCTTTAACTTTTTTGTGAAAATACTTAGAAGCGAAATAGCTGGGTGAGGTGGAAGTTTTAGTTTTAGTTTTTGGAGGAATCTCCATAGTGGTTGCACTAGTTTACATTCCCACCAACAATACAGAAGTGTTCCTTCACCCACCATCCCAAGCCTGTCCAGTGTTTTTTGTTTGCTTGTTTTGAGACAGGGTCTCCATATATGATGCAGGCTATGCTTTAACTCATTGTAGCCCTGGCTTGCCTCAAACTCAGGGAGATCCTCCTGCCATTGTCTCCTGAGTGCTGAGATTATAGAATTTGTTGTTTGATCTCTTGATGAAAGTCATTATTTCTAGAGTAAAGTATTTTATTGTTCTTTTAATTTCTGTTTCTTTTTCTTTTATGTATTTAGTACAGGGTCTACAGAATCTCACTACACAGATTGGACTCATAGTGATTCTCCTGTTTTCAGCCTCCTGAGTGCTGGGATTACAGCATCCATCATTACGCCTAGTCTCAGTCTCTGTCTCAGCGTACAAGATCGAGCCCCGGCTTTAGTCACTGGAGCTATCGGCTAGCCCTTTAATTTCCATTTATAATGGCCAGAGGTGTTGAATAGTTTTCATGTATTAGTGGCTTTTTGTACTTCTTTTGTTAAATATCTGTTATTTTCTTTCTTCTTTTCTAAATATCTGCTCATTTCACATGTCCCGTTTTTGATTGGGTGTTATATTTTGGGGGATCTAATTCTTAAGAAGTTTTTATATATTGTAGATGTTGGTCCTCTCCCTGAGGAGTAGCTGAAACTTTCCTATGATGCAGGTTGTGTCTTCATCTGTTGGTTGTTTCTTTTGTTGTGCAGAAGCTTTTGAATTTGATAGGAACTCAGTTAGTTGTTGATTCTTAATGGTATGCTTGCTTTGCTGGCACATATATTAGCAATGGTTTATGCTGTTATTTCTTGTAGAATTAAAGTTCTGTTTAGGAAGTCCTTGCCTACACCTGTGTCTTCTGTAGCTTGTACTGATTAGAGAGCGTTGGGAGGGTTTTCTGGAGCCTGTAAGGTGTCACTGTCTTGGTCTGGATTGAGTCACACAGAAGTAAATGCAGGGCTTAAAAATTAGACTGTAAATTTAGGATTTGTATGCCATATGGGAGTTACACCCCAGTTGTAAAAAGTAAGAGTTATGGTATTTGCAGGGATATAGTATTAGTATAAGAAAAAAGTGTAACAGAAAGTGTAACAGAATTGAGAGTTCAGAGATGGATCCTCACATATTTAGAAAATTGGAAAATGGTGTAGATGTGCTTCTGAAAGTAAGGAAAAGAAGAGTTAGGGTCCGTTTTATATCTGGAGGTAAAATACCTTTACCATAAATCATATACAAAAATGAATTCTAATTGATTTAAGTAAAAAACATCAAAAACTATTTTTAGAATAGAGGAAAATGTAGAATAGATAATTTATCTTAGATATAGTAAAATATATCATAAGCTATTGCTAGAAGCTGACTCTTGTGAATTGGTGTAAATCTGTACAGTATCTTTAATATTCAGTGCATATTTTTCTTTTGTGAGACAGGGTCTCACTATGGTAGTTTAGGTCAGTCCTGAACTCATTATGTAGCACAGGCTGACCTTGAACTTAAAATGATTCCCCCTGCCTCAGCCTCATGATTGTTGGAATTTCTGGTGTGAGCCTCCATACCTGACTTAATAGCAGTGGATCTTAGTTTTGATTGTAAAGACTGAAAAAATAGGATGAGACACAAATTGAGCAGAGGATATAAAAGCACTTCGGAGCAAAGGAAACTGCACGTTGGAATGGCTAACGAACTGACAGGATGCGTGACTTTGTTTTAGGGAAATGCAGTTTAACACATGAGCTATCAATTTTCCTCTATCGAAGAGCCTAAGACAGGGTGTTACATAGTTGAAAATGTACCTGCCATAGTACCCAACAGTCAGTTGTCTTTGAGTGTGGTGGTACACACCTGTAATCTCAGCACTCAGGAGCTGAGGCAGAAGAATTGCTGTGAATTCAAGGCTGGCCTGAAGTAGAGCAAGATGCAGTCTCAAAAAAAGAAAAAGAGAACAAAGGATAGTTAACTACTTGTCAAAGTATCAGAACTTATAATGTCTATTTGTTTGGAAAAAAATACATCTCTCATGTATTTTTTTCCAAACATAATAAGGATACGTATAATAAGATGTAGGATCAGGAGTCTGAGGCAAGAGGATCGCCTTAGTGAGGCCAGTGTAGTGAGTTCAGAGCCAACCTGAGCTACATAGTGAAACCCTGTCTGAAAAAACAAAAAAGAAATATACTTTCTATAATAGACCATCACCAGGATCTATATTTATATTAGATTATTACAATGATTATTTTAATCCAAGAAACATACTGTAATTTCTGGGGCTAGATACTATTGTGATCCTCATGGGAAGGCAGAAATAGGTACTACTGCTATCTCCATTTTATATATGAAAATATTGTGGCATAACTCTGTTGCTCTGAATCTGGGTGCTTTGTAAGAGAAGAGCTTTGTTTAGCATGCGGTTTAAATGCTTGTGGAATGAATGTCCCTGGTAGGATGTGATAGTGTGGTATGGGAAGGAGCTGAGAGTGGGGAGGCCTCGGCCTTGCTCCCTGGTCTTGGGCTCTGTGAGAGTGAGTCTCCTGGGAAAGCTGTGCTCCCAGGTCCCCCCCCCCCCCCGTGCCCTCCTCCTAAAGGTTTTGCCAGCTGTGACACTAGATAGTCTCACGGTAGCTGGTGTCCACCATGTGAACTGACATGTGTCTTGCAGGTCAGGATGTGGAAACCCTGTGTAAGCATAGTAGTACTGCACTCACGCTCAAGGAGGCTGGTAACAGAGTGCAGGGCCCATGTTAGGATTCCAGCTTAGTTTCCTGGCTCCAGAACATGTTGCCCTTCATTGTGTGATGGCATAGAGACCAAGGAAAGTTGATTGCAGAGTGATATGAGCAGCGTGATCTCACTGCTGGCAAACTCAGCAGCCTCTTGGTGGTGGTGGCTGCCCGTGGGTGGTCTTGGGGGCTATCATGGACCAGTGGCGTGGTCAAAAGGAAACAGCTTTCCTGGATTGGAAATTTTCATTAAAAACTATGTTATAGTTTATTCTTACAAAAGAATATTCCCAGGATTGACCTTTTTTGTTTTGATCTTTACTTACTGTGGTCTCTCCCCCCCACCCCCCACCCATTTTCTTGAGACAGGGTTTCATTGCATAGTTCAAACTGGTCTTGAACTCACTCCCGAGTGCTGGCCTTCTAGGTGTGCTGACCTCATTCCTTCTTGATATTGGTGTTTAATAGAAAAATGAAGGTTTTGGTGGGTAGCTAAATTAGCTTAGTCCTGTGGTCGTGATTCACAGGTAAGCACTAGGTCTTGGGGAAACAGCTGTTCATAGATTTGAGCTTTCTCTGTTTTTTAGTTTTTAATTTATTATTATTTTTTTACTTGCTCAGTCTACCCTGAGGACGGGACTGACATGGTATTGGTACCAGGGATCTAACCATAGTCCCCTGCACCTGCCTAAGCTTGTCTACTGCAGATCAAACCCAGGAGAATTCTGCAGCTGAGTGATAGTCCTAGCCCTTTTTGTTTTGATAGGATCAGATGAAATTGCTCATGCAGAATTTGAGTTTATGGTAGTTCTGCCTTGGCCTCCCAGAGTGCTGGGACTATGGCCATGCTACACAACACAGTCTCTTTAGATGAAGGGTGAGCTTTCCTTCTTCTAAGCTTTTAATCGCAGTATTTGCTTCTACTTTTTATCCAAATACCTAATTCAGACCTTCTCCATAAAGAAGGCTTATACATTATTATTTGTTACTACTGCAAGATAACAAAACAGATGTCTCCAATCTTTCCTTAAAGCTATTGCTCTGAATGAGGATTTTTTATTTTTATTTATTATTATTATTATTATTGTTTTTTATTTGGTACAGGGTCTTGCTATACAGTTCATACTTATAGTGATTTTCCTGTCTTAGCCTCTGCAGTGCTGGGTTTACAGGCATGTGCCTGTAACCACATCTGGTTTCAGTGGATGACTCATTGTGGGACTGACAGGCATATGGTGCCGGGGATTGAATCTGGGTCCTTGCACTTGTCAGGCAAGTTCTTAGACTGCCAAACTATCTCTCTGGCCTAGGATTTCTTTTTTATAAAATGAATTTCATGATTTTACTTTGTGGGGATTGGGTTGATTGTTCTTTCCCTAAATATTACTTACACAGTGCTTTTCAAATCAATTTTCCTTGTCGAATATAGGAGTAACAAAGATGAAGGAAGAAATAAAAAAATAGAGCAGAATAACAAAAGGCTGGGACCTGGTTTGTTCAGCATGCAGCCTCCCTGTGCTTCCTGTTGGTTTGAACTTGGTTCCTTGACCTCCTGCCCACTTGACCCCACTTCCGCCAGGTCCTGCCGCTGGGAGCTGCTAGATGGAGCCAGCCCACAGCTGCTTGGAATTTTGAGCTGTGATGGCCAAGGTGACCAATGGCCAGTCATCTTCTCATCAGGGCTTCTGAGCTTGAATAACCCACCAGCCATTGCAGTCCTCTGCCTCCACTGCTCCGTTTCACTACTGCGTTTCTCCCTCGGCACGTCAGGGGTCCCCACTGGTCACTGTGCTTCTGCACATGAGAGCCACCCCTTCCACTCAGTGTGTCAGGGAACAGGAGGTAGTGCTGCTTGCTGTCTTTTTCTTTTCACTGAGGTCATTTTCTTTACTCCCTGTGGGTTTCAATTCTTGCTTCAGATCCTTGTGGTATCTAGGGACCAACTTCCCTTCTCCTTCTGTTACTCTAATTGCTATATTTCAGCATCTGGACCCAAAATCTCGGAGAGGCTCTTCCTTCTAAGTAGATATCCATGGACTTCTCTTTCTTCCTTTTTCTTTTCCTTTTCCTTTTCCTCCCTCCTTCCCTCTCTTCCTTCCACATCCCTACCCCTTTCTTGGTTTTTGAAACAGGGTTTCACTATGTAGTTCAGGCTGATCTTGAACTCCCCATGTAGCCCTGGCTAGTCTCTTGGTGATTGCACCTCAGCCTCCTAAGTGATGAAATGTCTGCATCACCATGCCCTGCTCTGTAGACTTTTTAGGATATAGACCACATTGTCTTTACTTTTGATTTCCAAATTATCTCATAAAAGATATATAGTTAGTATTTTTGGATTGAAACTTCTCTAAGCTCTTTTATTGTCTTTTGCACGTGTGGTTTCTGTTATATAGAATATTATTTTCATTTTTTTATATGTTTGTCCAATGTTGTTAACTTTCTTCTACTTGGACACCACCCCTAATTGTTTTTTTTTTTTTTTTGTCTTTTTGAGACAGGGTTTCACCATGCAGTCCAGGCTGGCCTTAAGCTCACTTTGTAGCTCAGGCTGGTCTCGAACTCGCAACAATCCTCCTGCCTCAGCCTCCCGAGTGCTGGGATTACAGGCATGCGCCACCACGCCCGGCTTCCTAATTGTTTTTGGCCTGATGTAGTATCTGTTTACTTTCTGCTTCTTTAATTTCTATAAATACTATATATATAATATATATATGTATATATATGTATGTACATACATATATATGCACACACACATGCATATATGTATACACACATATATATTTAATTTAGTACAGGGTCTCACTATACAGATTGGATTCGTAGTGATCCTCTTGTTTCACTCTCCCAAGTGCTGTGGTTAAGGCATGTACTACCACGCCCAGTCTCAATCCATGTCTTAGCATGCCCCAGGAGCAGGGCTGTCAGGGAACACTGGGGATTGAACCCCAGTCCCTGTGCTTAAACAGGTGCTTTAATTGGCTAAGCTATCTGGCCAGCCCTAGAAAACTTTTTATCAGAAATTTATTTTAGCATTTGACATTGTTTCATGTACATTTAAGTTGAACTTATATTTACTACCACAATTTCATTAATGAGATGTTAAAACTTGTGTCTTGCTTTTTGTGTGTACTGAGGATTCATAGTGGAACTATATACCCAGCTCTTATGTTTTATTTTGACATGGAGTCTTTTTAGATTAGCAACGTGTCCAGGCTGGGCTCAAACTTGTATTCCTCCTGACTCAGCCTCCCAGAGTACTGGAATTTTATAGTCATGCTCTACCACACTTCTTACTTAGGAATACACTTACCATATCCATTTGTTACATTCATTTGTGAATCAAATATTTCTGACTTTATTGGCTATTCTTCATTTATAGAGAACTCTGACATTTTGCCAAGTATTTTTAATTCTTCCTAAATTTCATAATGCATTTTGGACTTCTCCCATGAAAGGACTTAGTACATGTACTTTTAATACTTTGTGTTTTTCTGTTTCTCAAATTAAACTATAAATTACAGATTGAAACAATGTCTGTTATGTTAAAATTGCCTGTTGGCACTGAGTGTGGTGGCCCACAGCTGTAATTCCAGCACTCAGGGCTGAGCAGGATGATCACTGTGAGTTTAAGGCTGGCTTGGGCTGCACAATGACTTCAAGTCCAGCCTGTACTACACAGTGAGACCCTATTTCAGAGAGAGAGAGAGAGAGAGAGAGAGAGGGAGAGAGGGAAGAAGGGAGGGAGGGAGGGAAGAAGGGAAGGAGGGAGGGAAGGGTAGAGATTATGTGTTAATGGTTACTATTATTACTTTAAAATATAATTTTAAAATTTATATGTACAACATCTTGATATTCAACATGTTTAATGTATTACATGTGTAGTGTAAGACAGGTCAGTGTTTTCAATAGGAAAGGAAGGTACATTTTTCATTACTGTACATGAGAGCTACTAGAATTATTCAGGCAACCGGTAGATGTTCTAGGCATCTTAAACTTTTTTTTTTTTTTTGCTGAGCTGGGGATCAAACTCAGGCCCTTGCGTTTGCCAGGGAAGTGCTTATTCTACTGAGGCATCTCACTGGCTCTTTTTTTTTTAGGCATCTTAAACTTAATAGATACAAAATTTAACATGTATTCTTTTCCCCAAGTCCTGTTCCTTTCATGATGACATTCTCTTTCTTAGCATGTACTACCTAGTCATCTGCAAATCCTATGTCTGTTGTACACCTAAGAATTTCATCACTTCACCCACCATCTACTGTTACTGCCTATTATAGCCACCATTGTGTCCCACCTGATTTATGCAGTAATTTCTAATTAGTTTCTCTGATTGTATTCTGCCCCCACCATCTGATTCAAATAGGAGCCAGGCAGATTTTATTTTAACTTTAATCAGATCATGTTGCTCTCCTCACAACCGTCCACCTGCTTAGTTCCCTATATTAAATTGCAGTGCAATTCCAAGCTTTTTCTGCTGTCTGATGATAGGAAAGCATTACTTAATCTGGTTTTTGACTGTCTCTTCAAACTAATTTTGCCTGCCTGCCTGCTCCCTCTCCCTCTTACTCTCACTTCAGCTTCTTGTCCTACTCTCTCCTTGGACACGAAGCCTTTAGCTCCAGGGCCTGAACACTTGGCCTGGCTTTTCCTGGGATATTGCCCATCCAGATACCTGCATGGCTGAGTCCTCGAAGGAAGTGAGGGCTTTTGCTCAAGTATAACTTTTATCATAGCAGTATCACTTACTTCTGTTAGAAAACCTTGTTTTTGTGTTACATTCTGTTCCTATGTCGTGCTTTATGTTTCTTCCAATACTGTTTAATGTTTTATATTTGATATATGTATGTCTACTTATTTTATTAGAATATATGCTTTATGAGCAGATGTTTCTGTATTCCTATATCACGGGACCTAGAACATAAGATGATATCTGTTAAATATCTGTGTGACTAACATTCCAAATTGTTTAATGTTAGTGCTTTCGAATATTGCTGTTGGGGCTGGGCATGGTGGCACCTATAATTGAAGCACTTGGCAGGAGAACCACTGTGAGTTTGAGGTTAACCTGGATTATCAAGTGAGTTTAAGGCTAGTCTGAGCTGCATGTTGAAACCCTGTCTCAAAACGGCAAAAAGAGGAGACCGGGGAGATGGCTCAGTAGAATAAGTGCTTCCCTAGCAAGGGTCTGAGTTCAAGCCCCGGTTCCGCGCCCCCCCCCAAAAAAAAGCATAATTGATATAGCACAGGGCCTAGTTCTGACTGATAACTTGTAAGCCTTTCCTGGCTAGGTTTTCCTTGTTGGTTCATTCCCTTCCCTTGCCCAGATTCTTCTGTGTCAGCAACATGTACCTAATGTCACTGAATGAAACCATTTATGTAAATGAATAGAGATATCTTTAATATAAAAAGAACCAAACTGTAATGCAGCAGTGACTGCACAAACCCAGAGGTAGTCTCTGACTGTAGAACTGGGCTGGGCAGGAGGAAGAGGTGTGGCGCCACCTTCACTAAAGTCTTCGGGTGCATTTGCCTCTGACTGTCTGTCCTTTGCCAGTGACTTTCGTCTCTTGCCGGGCTTGCTCTAATAGTGCATCACGTGGCCCGCCCCCAAAAGATGTGGATGCACACTTCAACGGTTTGCCATACTAAATGTCTGGAGGCAGGTGGCCACCACTGTAAGCACCTCTTGGCACTGTATTGGCCAGAGGTAATGTGTTTCAATACATTAGCACTGAAATGTTTATACAGGGTTTTCTTTTCCTGGGGCATATGTTGTTTTACTCTGTGTCTTGTCCTGTCCTGTCCTGTCTCCCTGCCCCTCCTCCTATGTGTGGATGTGATGAGAATTAGGATGAAACTCAGTGCAGAGGCCCTGGATTCAGTCTCCAGTATGGTATAGCAAAACTAACAAGAAATTTCCATTCATCTTATGTAGTTTTATTTCTATGTTGTAGTCTGTAATACTGGTCTAAAACAATTATTTTATAAAGTAGTCACCAACTTGATAAGGCCTCTGTATTTTTGGCAACATTTAGCTCCTGTTGATTGTAATATTTATTAAGTTATAAAGAAGCATGTTTGTGTTTTGACTTGTGATGTTAAAAGTTTCCCAAAAGCAGATCTGCTGAGAAGCGTTAGCTGACAGCCAGACAGGAGACAAAAGAACCCCACCAGCTAGCATGACACAGCGTTCTGGAACTGCACATCAGAGTGGGCTGGGTGCTCCGGACCTCAGAGGGCCCGAGGGAGGCTGCTGTGCGAGGCTCTGGGCGGCGCTCTGAGCCTCCAAGGCAGCAACACGGCGCGCACTGGCGGGTGGGCTTGGGGTGCGGGGTGGCAGGGTTCTTAGTCGTCTTGAGCTTTGCTTCAGTTCATCCTGTAAAATGAAGTTTAAAATAAAATTCTGTTCTTTACTTTTTATACACATCAGACATCCTTTAAATTGATAGTTTTTGTTATATTGTTTATAGCAACACATGTAACATTCTAAAAATGAAAAAATTGGCTTTTAGCAATTTATACTTTAGTCAGCTAGAGAAGCAGTTCAATCTAAATACTTTATTCCCCACAACTAAAGCTTGGCTACATTTACTTTTTAATGGATATGTGAAACATCGTGCATGTGACCTTGGATATGACGGTAGATCCTTGTAACCCCAGCTACTGGATAGCTGAGACAGGATTACAAGTTCAAGGCCGGCCTGGGCAATTGGTTGAGAGCCTGCTCAACAAAGAGGCAAGAGCGGGGATGTGGCTGGCTGTGCTGCAGTCTCAACCCCATCTGCATGGCAGAGAGTTGAACCTAACATTGCACTTGCAGTCTAACGTGTGCAGTTCTACTACACTTCATTTTTTTGTTAGTATGTACTCATAGTACGTAATTATTTCATTCATATGCATATTGATACATGTGATTTCTTTAATCAGTATGGGGCTTAAATGCAGTGGCACTCTGCCCCTGAGCTGTATTCTAGCCCTCTTTGTCTTACATTTTTATTTTTGCAAGAGTTTTAATAGGGTACCCATGCTGGTCTTAAGCTCTTCATCCTCCTGCCTCAGCCTTTCTAGTAGCTGAGATTATAGGCACGCTTTACCACACTCAGATTTGTAGGTATCTTTAAAGTGAAAAAATGAAAGTTCAAGAAAATGATAAACATAAATTGTTATGGTTCTGTGAAACAAACATCGAAGCGGGGTATTTTGATTAAGATTTGTATTTAACCCTGCCATGCATATCATTGCAGTTCAGAGACTGAGGCCAGATCACTTGAGTCCAGGGGCTTGAAGTCAACCCTGAGCATGCAAAATTCTTTCTCATAAAAAAGAAAAAAATGTATTTAATTATATTAAAATTCAATGTAGCTTTTAGTTTTTAAAATGATGTGCTATAGTGATACATGTATTACTAAGCCTCTTGTTTACCTTGTTTTATATGAATTAGCAAAATGTTGCTTATACTAGGATGGTTTCCTTCTTGTGCTTAGCATGTATGTACCTTCTCTCTTTCTTTTTCTTTGTACTGGGAATGAAACTCAGGACCTTGTGCCTACCAGGCAGGTGCTTGTGCCCCTGAGCTGTCTCCCTGATGTGTATTTTCCTTGTTTATCTGTAGTGTATATTATCTGTTTGTATTTAGAAAAGAAGGAAAATTAATATAAAATTTAAAAGTTTTTATATCCGTGTAAAAATGACAAATACTGTGTATTGGTTTTTAATGTGTAATATATTTAAATATCAGGTTACATACATACACATAGATGCAGATGGTCACGTCTTAGGACAGTTCACCTTACATTTACAGCTTATGAAGGCTCTCTCTGTGTAGCCCTATCATGGGTATGGGTTAGGGAGCATCTGTGTGTGTCTGTACACACACACACACACACACACACACACACACACCCCAGAGTGAACAGGCTTGAGTGTTTCTGTGGTTGGAGTAGCATCATATGCTCAGGTACCTAACAGTTCTGTGGAACATTTGAATAATTTAGGTAAAAATAGGATAATGCAAAAACCCCTTTTAGGTTAAATGTGTGATAAATAATCCCTTAATCCTTCAGAGTGAAATCCAGATTCCAGACCCTTTAATATACTGCTTGTAACTCTCCATAGCCTATCTCCAATTTCTTTTTCCAGCCTTGTCTCTAATTAAAGTCTCAGAACGCATTTGTACTTGGTTATTTATTACCTAAGGGCTTTGTGAAGATGCTTTAGGAATTCCATGCATTATCTTGATGTTGCAGCTTTGCTCATAGAGCTCCCTCTGCCTTAATTGCCCTGCTCCATCTGTTGAAACTCTATACACTCTCAAGGCTTCATGCAAGAATCCACTCTTGAACCCAGACATGGTGATGCACCTGTCATTGCAGTGCGTGGGAGACCACAGGAGAGGACTGGCTGTGAGTTTGAGGCTGGCTTGGCATAGTTAGTTCACTGAACTATGCAGTGAGCACCCATTTCAACAAAACAAAACAGACACAAAGCAGTCAAACAAACAGCCACCAGCTCTTGAAAAAGGCTTCCCTCCCATGCTGTCTTCCACTTTGATGCCCTCACTTGTAGGTGTGTTCTTCCTGTATTTTCTGCCTCCTATTTACTCAAAATGTCTTTGAGACTGTACTATCTTCTCAGAGCTTTACTGTACTCCTCACCTTTTTTGCTTCTTCTGAATTGAGGCTCCATGATGATCTGAACCATGCCTCCTTTATCTCTTAGTCCTGTATTTAGCAGCATAACTTGTGTGTATTAGAAGCTTTAAGGTGAGTAAGTGACCTGAACGGTTAACTTTGTTTTCAGATAGACCATTGCATAATAAAATTGTACATGTAAATACTTAGGAATTTTTTTTTTTTTTTAAGACAGGGTCTTACTATGCAGTTCAGGCTAGCCTTGTGCTCACTTTGCCCCCCAGGCTGGTTTCAAACTTGTAGTGATCCTCCTATTGCAACCTCCTGAGTGCTGGGATTGCAGGCATACACCACCAGCACAGTGTGCCTGGGGTTCCAGGGCTGGCATTGCATGTGAGAACAGGGATCAGCCAGGTAGGTGCTTATGCCTCTGAACTATCTCCCCAGTCCCAGGATTTATTTATTTATTTAAATTTTTATTTAGTACAGTATCTACATAGATTAGACTCACAGTTATTCTCCTGTTTTCAGCGTTCCAAGTGCAGGAATTAAGGCACTTTCCACCAGTCTCAATTTCCATCTCAGCGCACCCTGGTGGAGGGGGTTAGCATGTCATTTTGACACAGGGGTTTGAATCCTGGTTCCTGGGTTTGCTTAATCAGGTGTTTTAGTCCTCTGAGCTACCTTGTTGGCCCAGGATTTTTTTTTTTTTTTTTTTTTTTAAGTTAAAAATGTTTGGTTTTAGCTGGCTGTGGTAGCACAAGCCTATAGACCCTAGCACTCCGGAGGCTAAGTTGGGAAGATTCACAAGAGTTTGAGACCAGTCTGGGCTACACAGTGAGTTTCAGGCTAGTTTGAGTTACACAGAGAGACCCTGTGTCAAAAACACGAATTGAACAGACCCTATATTTTTTATCTTTAAAAAAATATAGGGGCTGGCCAAATAGCTCAGCAGATTAAAGGTCCTGCATGCAGCACAAGGGCCAGGAGTTCAATTCCTGGACCTGCTGTGCTGGCCCCGCCCCCAGGGTACACTGAGACAGCAATTGAGACTGGACATGGTGGAGTGTGCCTATAATCCCAGCTCTTGGGAGGTTGTAAACAGGCGGATCACTATGAGTCTGATCTAGTAGTGAGACCCTGAAAACCCTGTAGACCCTTCCCTAAAATACAAAAATAAATAAATACAGTATTAAAAGTTTAGAAATGTCAAAGATAAAATTATATGATCTTAGAAGCTAAGAAGTAATGACAGCCTAAAATACTTTTGAGCATTGCTCATTAATTTATTTTGTCTGCTTTAACTCGTATGTCAATTCCTCTTTTTTTTTTTTTCTTTTTCTTTACTTGTATGGTTTCATTTTCTACACCAGTAGCCATTATCACTTCATGTAGATTTATCTATTTTTGCCTAACAGTTACCCCAAACTGTTCATCCTCTTAGTGTCTGAGCTAAGAAGCTGGCAGCTCTTGGCTGTGCTCCTCTGAGGCTGCAGCCACCTGAAAGCCTGCCCCTGAGCATCTGTGTGTGCAACCCCTTGCAGTGCCACAGGAGGCCGGGGCTGCTTGCCCTGCATACTTCTCCCTCATCCTCAGGAGCCCCATGACAAACCAGCCAGCTCACTCGAGGGGAGCAATCCCGAAGTAAACAGGTAGAGACAGTGTCTTTGATGACTGAGGCAGAAGTCTCCCTGTGTCCTTTCTATAGTGTCCCTTGGGTCACTCAACAGGCCTAGCCAGGCAGTGTGGGAGGACTGTTCCAGGCAGCAGCGCCAGGAGGGCTGAGGCTCCCTGCGGACCATCTTGGAGGCTAGCCATTCCAGAGGAATGGCGTCATGTAGCAGGAAGAAGGGAAAGCAAGAGGGCTTCTAGTTGTTCTCAGATTTGGACTTTAGTGTTTAACACTCCTAGTTTGGAAATGATAAAGACAGCAAACTTTTATAAAAGTGTATATATGTCAGTTTTTAGTGATGCACATATTAATTAGCTTTCAGATTTTTCATACACAGTTGTCTGAATAGCCTTAGAAAACGATTCTTATTTATTGGTATTAATACTGTATAAGACTGTGTTGAGGCATTTTCATGCTGTTTTTTATTTTTTAAATGTATTTTAGTACAGGGTCTCACTACACAGATCAGACTTGTAGTGATCTTCCTATTTTCAGCCTCCCAAGTGCTAGGATTACAGGCCCACGCCACCACACCCAGTCTCCGTGTGCCCCGGGGGTGGGGCCAGCACCAGCATGCCAGGGATCCAACTCTAGTCCCTGCGCCTACCTAAGCAGGCACTTTAGTCTGCCTAGTTATCTGGCTGGCCTAGTTTTTATTCTTGACAGTTACTATTTTATAAAGGTCAGAATAAAAATTGAGTTACTTTGAAATTTTTAATGGTCCCCAAATACCAGGGATTAAGCCCAGGTCCTTGAGTATACCTGGCAGATGCTGTACTGCTAGGCTGTGCACCCAGTCCCAGAAATGAGAGATAGATAGATAGAGAGGTGGGAGCAAGGAAGGGGGATGGAAGAGTGAAGGGGGGAGGGGATTGAGATTAGAAGTTAATACTGTAATGGGATTAGAATATAGACAGTCTCAATTCTGGGCCAGGCTCTTCTCCATTATTCCATTGTACCTTAATCTGTTGTGCTTTTTGTGATTTTTTTTTTTTTTAAAGTCACATCTAAATAATGAAGACAAAATACTTAATATTTACAATAAACCACTTGTGTAAAGGCAGTGTTGTTTCCCTTGTGTATGGGTCTCATGAGTTTTCACTATAGCTAATGCTCCACATTTGTTACTTTCTTCCATATGCTTTGCTCACTTGAAATTATAGAGAATTGGTAGCAAGCAACATAGATAATTCTGGATATTCTGATTGAACTTGACGTGTAAATAAAATATAATTTCTTAGTGAAGTCTGATTCTTGTATTCTCAGACTTACTTTCTCACACTAAAACAGTGAAAGTGTGAATATTCTGAGCTGAGGCATTGGCAAATGATGTATTAATCAGCTTCCTAGTTACTCTTAAGTGAGACAGTCTCATAATAATCAAGCCTTGTATCATTTGTCTAAAAAAGAAAAAGAGAATTGAGGACTAGACTATGGCTTAGTGCAGAACATGTGCCTTGCCCATGTGAGGCTCCCAGCTCCTGAATTTGACCCCCAGCACCTCAAAAGGGGGGAGGATTTAAAATGAAGTATATTGTGCTTGTACTTAACACTACTCAAGATTCCAGAGTTATTGTGCAGAACCTCTGGAGAAGGACCTAGCAAGCGTAGAAATGACCATTTCAGATGATGTCCATGTCTTAATGTATAAAACTTTTCTCCTGCAATGAGCTGTTTATGCACATTATGGTTTTCTTAATATCCATAGTGTTTTCTTCGTATAGAAAAAGAAAATTGGACCACAGTGACTACACTGAGTCACCTGACTCTTGAAGCCTAAAGCAACATGGGGTTTACATAGTCATTTGAAATCTCTTTTAATACTGGTTACAACTAACCTTTCCAGTTGATGTTAAAGTGTAGCTTTTGGTGCAGTTTCACTATACTGGAAATAATTTCTGCAGATTGAAGTGTCAGTGAGTTTAGTCAAACAAGATGTTACTGTCTCCACATAGATTGTCTGTAGTTATATAAGGACCTGATTAATTTGGTCATTATAAACAGAGAAGTCTATGAAGGCATCATTCATAATTGTACCATAAAATCTAAAACATAAAGAAAGGCCTTTTTAAAAGTTCAGGGCGTGGGAGCCAGGTGTGTTGGCACACATCTATAATCCCATGTTTGTGGTTTGTTCCACGTATAAAACACAAATACCTGGTGGTGTGCACATGTAATGGCTTCAGCACTGTGTGCTCTTATCCCAACCTTAACCCAACTACATGTACTTATAGGTGTTTGTGCCCTCTGCTTCCTCCTCGTTGGTGTCCTGAAGGCACATGCCCAGTCTCAATTGCTATCCTAGTGCGCCCTGGGGGCGGGGCCAGCACAACATGCTGGGGATGGAATTCTGGCCGCCAGGCTCCGTCTAAGCAGGCACCTCAGTCCACTGAGCTATCTTGCCAGTTTGGCATTTTCTTTTGAAAGTTATTTAAAAACTTTGTTGCTTCCTGCCATCATTTGACAAAATAGAGAACGCTGGTCACTAAAGGCAAAAGGATGCTTGCTTATTCTTAGGGTGTACTTCCTACTCGCTCGCACTTTTCCGTTCCAGGCCCTTGAGCATGCATATCTTCCTGGGAGTATCCCTTCTCCTGGTTTCTGCTCCGTAACATCCTATATTCCACTGAAGTCCTGCCAGTCTTTACTTTTACATCATCATTTCAAAGTGTGACCTCTGTGGAGTTACTTCCATCTCAGTGAGTGAAAACAATTTTTATGAATTTTTATTTTATATCATATAACAGTGGGATTTCCATGAAAAATCCTGATTTCTCTTTCACTTAGGATGATACCAGGCTACCTGTGAAGTACTTGGTAGACTGCTAGAGCCAATTAGAAAATGGTACACAGATCATGCTTTGAGAATGTTGCACTAAGCTGCTCCAGGAATAGTTATTACAGAACTGGGGATCTGGTTATTACTCACAAAGTAACAGATCTTTCTATTGCTGCCAAACAAATTGCCCTGAAATTTAGCTCCTCTAAACAGCACACATTGGGGCCAGGAAGATGGCTCAGTAGAGTAAGTGCTTACTTGGCAAGCGCAGGGGACTGAGTTCAATCCTCTGTTCCACCAAAAAAAAAAAGAAGGCCCAGGGCAAGGCTTGTGTCCAGCCTTATTCCTGTGGCTGTTGATGGGATGCAGTTCTTCCCTGGCCTATTGCCCAGAGGTTTTCCTCAGTTCTTTGCTTCCTGGCCATTGTGTAAAGGGACTCACAAGACAACACGGGTGAGTAGGACAGAAGCCAGAATCTGGTCAGAAAACATTGGAGGCATCAAATGCTCCCTCTATGTGAAACCAAGAGAGATGGTGGCCCAAGTTGGGTGATGAGGGTGATTACAGCACGCTGTGTGCATGCATGAATTGCCAGAATAAAACCCTTTAATGTATATAACCAGTAGTCACTAATAAAAAAAATGTGGGGGCCAGGGCTGTAGCTTGGTGGTACAGCACCTGCCTGTTAAGGGCCAAGGCCCTGCATTTGATTCCTGGTACTGAAAAAAGAAGATAAAAGCTAGCGGCATTCAGTAACCTAAGTTTGGAAGTGATAGACAATCAATTTTGCTCTGTTCTGTTTGTTAGCAGCACCTTGCCAGGTCCAGCCCACTCACAGGATGCAGATTAGACAAAGGCATGAATATCAGGAATCAGGGATGATTGCAGGCCATTCCAGAAGGCTGCCTGCCACAGAGATTAATGAGGAAGTGAGTGGAACAAAAGAACACGGAAAAAGTACTATACCTGTATATACAGTCTGCAGTCATTGAAATTAAATTGGTCTCTTGGCAAGACTTGTTTTTAGCAGAAAACTTAACAGATGATTATTCTTTTTTTTAAATAGACAGTGGAAGTATGACTCTAAATCACATAGCACCTTTAAATACTGCTGATCAGGCTGGTGTGTGGTGATGCACACCTGTGATAGCAGCACTTGGAGGCGAGGCAGGAGGGTCACTTCATATCCGAGGCCAGCCTGGTCTGTGTAGTGAAACCTTGTCTCAAAACAAAAAATACTGTTGATCAGTGTATTTAGAAAAGATAGAGCTTCCAGTATGACATATGTTAGTCATCGGTGCTCAAGATCACCTTGGAGATTTCAAAACAACAATAAAAGATTACAGGGTTCTCAAGCAAGCTAAATTAGTCAGAGTCCCTAATGGGTTCCAGACAAGGTCTTCGGGTTTTGTTGATTTTTTTTTTTTTTTCCCGCTTAAGGCAGGGTTTTACTATGAAGTTTAGGCAGGGCTTAGACTCTGAACATCCCCCTGTCTCAGTCTCCTGAGCACTGGAATTATAGGTGTGACCACCACACCTAGCAAGACAAGATTGTTTTTGTTTTTAAGTCCTCAGATGCTTAAAATAGGTAGCAATTATTGAGGACTACTGAGGTCAGTGGACTGCAGCAATTTGGTTAACTTGAGAGATCCTGAGGTCCGATAGGAAGCTGGACAGCTTAACTGCCATTTGATCTTCATTTTGGAGGCCATTATTTATACGGCAATCCCCCTCCCTCTCCCTGTTCCACTTCTCCCCCCACTTCTGAAAGGCCATGTAAGGACACAGAATGTGACTGTTTTTGAGCCAGGAAGAGAGCTCTGATCAGAAGCTAAACTCAGTTAAAACTTTAAGACTTTTTGGCCTTTAACACTGAAAAAATAAATTTCTCCTATTTAAGCCACACGTTCTGTGATGTTTTGTTATAGCAACCAGAGGAGACAGAGACACTGGACCATGAGAAGATTGATGGGAAAAATAGATCAGTTCGTGCAGGGACTTGGGGACCAGAGCAAGAATTTTGGATTTCCTCAGCTGCTGCATACTCTGTTTACCAGAGTGGAACAGGAAAGAGGTTGTCTGTGTGGGGAGGAAAAAACCAATTGTAATGGTTTATTTTGGTTGGCAGCCTGACTGGATGCAGGAATACCTAGAGAATTGGTAAGGCATACCAATTGAAGTGGGGCTCAGCAGACTGAGTGGGAAGACCCAGCCTGGATGTAGATGGCACTTTTCAGAACAGGACCCAGAGGGAAGGGAAAGCAGAAGAAGGGCAAGTTAGCTCTCTCTTGTGCTCTTTCCAAGGGTGCTTTTTGCTGCCCTTGCCCTCAAACATCCAGGTTCTTCAGCCTTGGGATCCAGACTTATGCCAGGGCAGGCCCACCAGCCTTGGACTTGGGCGGCATTGTGCCTCTTTTTTGCTCTGAGGCCTTTGGGTTCTTTGGTTTCCTTGGTTCCCACCCTGCAGACTGCCCTCATGTAACTTTTTTTGCTTCTGATTATCTGAGCCAATCCAATAAATCCCTTCCTGTAATTACATATGCCCGATTGGTTTTGTGTCTCTGGAGAACCCTGCTAATGCACCATTGGGCATTTTAAGCAGAGGTTTAGTTAGATTACATTTGGAAGCCATTTCCAGTGGCTGCTTTGTGGAATAGTCCATAGCAAAGTGAGCGATGTTTGCATATTATGAGGTGGTGAGAAGCCATTTGTTTTTAGATATATTTTGAAAGTAGAGTGGAAGGATTTGCTGATGAATTAGATGTGGGTGTAGGAGAAAGGAGGATGGATATAGCTTGCAAGTGTGAGATCTGAGCAACCAGGAAGAAGGAGTGGTTTCTACTGAAGATTTGAAGAATGGAAAAGCAGGAAATGGGAGGAAATAGGACTGTGTGTGTGAACGACATACAGGTTATTTTGAGATGCTACTTGACATTAGGGTGGCAGTGTTAAGCAGAGGTTGGCGGTGTAAGTCTGGACCTTGGGAATTGGTAGCCTTGATGATACACATTTTGGAATGTCGGTGTATAGATGAGTTTTTCTCAGCCTTTGATGCTCATTAAAATCTGCTTGAGAACGTCCATAAAATTTGAACCTGGCTGCATCCCTATACATTCTCCATAACTGAGACCCTTGCTTTGGTTTGATAAGTGGTTAGTCACACATTTTCTCGTCAGCCTTTGTTAAGATATAATAGGCATATGCTAAGCTGCACAATGAAAGTACACCATTTGATATTGTGGCATCAGAGCACGGCTGTGAAACCATTCTGCAGGCAGGGTCATGCATGCACTTGAATTTCTGCTTCTCACTGCTGCCCCTCTCAGTTTCTGCCTCTAGAGCTTGCCCCTCGCCTCCAGTCTCTGATCCGTTTTCTTCAGTCTGATGTTCTCCCACCCGAGGTAACTCGGCTGCTTAACACTGATCTTTTTTTCTGCAATGTAGATTACTTTGCATTATCTATAATTTTATATAAATGGAATCATATTACATGTACTCTTTTTTTTCAGGTTCATTCATTCAGTAAAATTTTTCATCCATGTTGTCGGGGGTCAGCAGTTCATTCCTATTGTTGCTGAGTATTTCATTGTATGGATGTACAACAGTTTCTTTATCCACTAAGCTAGGGAGTGGTTTTAGTTAGTGGCCATTATAAAGTTGCTGTGAACGTGTATGAGTAAATTTTTATGTGGACTGTATCCTTGTATATATCTTGGAATGAGAGGTGGGTTTTATGGCTCATACCTTTTTATGTCTAAATATGATCAGTTTTAGGGGTTTATATGTGTGTCCTTGGGAAAAAGTGCTGTGTGTGTGTGTGTGTGTGTGTGTGTGTGTGTGTGTGTGTGTTGGGAACTGGATTTAGGGTCCTGTGCATAGAGCTACATTCCAAGCTTTGAGGAAAATGTTTATGCATAGATAACATTTTTATTCAGAGCCTGTAATCCCAGATCCTTGGGAGACTAAAATGGGACTGTAAATTCCAGGCCAGCTTCGACAATGTAATAAGACCCTATCTTAAAAATAAAAAAAGAAGGGAGCTTATTTTACTATAGTGGAGGCCCTGAGTTTAATTCCCATAAGTACAAAACAAGAAAAAGAAAAAGGATTATTCAGAAACTTTCATTATTAAAATTTTAATTTATGAAATTTCATTTTATTTATTTGAGATAGGCCCTCATTACATACTGTAGGTTGTTCTTGAGTTTGTTTTTGTATTCTAGGCTGGCCTGAAACTCACAGTCCTGAGTGCTCAGATTACAGGTGTTCACAACCATACCTGGCTTTTTTGGGGGTGCTGGCGAGACATGTCATGACAGGGATTGATCCGCAGTCCCTACACTTATGCTTTGCCTAAGCTTGTCTAAACGGGCTTTAGACTGCTGAGCTATCCTGCAGGCCCAACCTGGCTATTTTTAAACAATGTTTTTTTTGCAAATCTTGTAACATTCAGCAAATTTGACTTTTGTTTTCTAGGTGTAGGTATTATAGAAAAGTAGTGCAGGTGAATGTGAAGCCAGAGCTGAAAACTGTTTTTTTTTTTGATGGAACCAGGGATCGAACTTAGGCCCTTACACTTGCCAGAGAAGCACTTATGTCACACTTCTCGTGGTTTTCCACTGAGCCATCTCCTCGGCCCCACACAAGTAATTCTTGAAGCAAAGGACTGGCTGAGGTTGCTTAGGGCAGCACTGCTCCAACCTGGCGTGTGTGAACAGGGCTGCCGTCTGGGTAGAGGCCTGTGATTTGCACTCCTCACAGGCTGGAGTGCTGATGCTCTGAGAGGGTGGAATGCCCAGGAGGTTCTCAAGTTGAGGGGGGGTTCTCCTCGGTTAGAGATTAGGGTTAGAGATTGGGGTTAGAGATTGGGGTTAGAGATTGGGGTTAGAGATTGGGATGTGGGGAAGTAACTGGTGAGGCTATAGATGAGCAGTTGGTGAGGCAAAACCATGATAAGTGTGGTGTCCTGGAAGTTAAGTGAAAAGAGTTTTTAGAAAGGGAGGGAGTGCTACATTTGCCGGAATGCACACTAGCAAGGCTAAGAAAAGACTACACCAGCTGGATGGCTTGATATGATGAAAGTGGTTGCTGATGTCCTCAAGTCAGTGTTGGCACATGGTAAGGACATTCTGGTGCAGACTAAAAGCTGTGATTGATGCGTGCCTGGGAGAGGGTGGCAGAGAGAAGTGTGGCGCGTAGGCAAATCACTTGAGGTCTGTTGTGGAAAATGGGGACAGGACAGTGGCTAGGAAGGGACAGAGCTGGGGACAGGTGCTTGTGGTAGAAGGTAGGAGCTGTTATAATTGTTCTCCCTTACTATGGTTTATGTGGCTATTGGACACCTCCATAGAGAAGGAATGCTTTTTTTTTTTGGCAGAACCAGGGATTGAATTCACAGGCCCTTGCGCTTGCTAGGCAAGCATTTATTTTGCTGAGCTATCTCCTTAGCCCCAGGAAGTGCTTTTGGGGCAGAGAGGTGAGATTGGGAGTTTAATTTGGAGAGGTACTTGGTGAGCAGAGAGTGGAATGGCTCAGACATAGCTGTGGAGGGTGAAGTCAGAGCACACATGCCTGGAGGCTGCAGATGTTTGAGTTGAATGGCTTTAGGACTAATGGGTGTTTTCTTTCTGGAATAGGAATTATGGTTACTCCTTGGAAAATGGTTTGTTTAGTGCTCTGTTACCTGTACTTAGAACAGTGATTGGAACCACGGTGGCGCACATGTAATTCCAGTGCTTATGAGGCTGAGGCAGGAGGCTTACCATGAGTCTGAGGCCAACTTGGGCAATGTAGCAAAATGATTTCTCCAATATAAATAAATAAAGAAATAACCCCTCAAAAAAAAAAAAAGTGATTGGAGCACAGTGAGCATTCAGCACATTAACATGGGAGAGAGTAACCTTGGACTAGCAGGGCGAAGGGTCAGGTAATAGAGAAGTTAGTGGGAGTGGTGAGGAGGGACAGTTCCACTAATATGGGACCAAAAAAAGAGCTTAATGTTTCTTTGGCTAAAAGGAGGGAAGATTTGAAGGTAATCTATCCCTCTGAAGATTTTCCTTAGTCTTTCAAGAAAAGCTAATGCTAAAATGTGTTGCTATTTAAGGAATGAGAATTTTTTTAAGACAATTATTTGCTGAGCGAGCTAACCTAGTTTTTATTAATGTATTTTGTCAGGGCTTACTAAAGTCTACCTTAGTATTTGCTAACAAATAGTCTGTGCCTCCACCTCTGAGTTTAGGGAAAATTGTGTTCTGGCCTTCAGCAGGAGTGTTGAAAGCTAAATATAATAGACCTTCTAAGTATTCTAATGGAGATTCTTGGAATGGTGCAGGATCTTCTTCCTTGCATTCTGTAAATACACATGGGCAAGTGACAGGAAGGAGGTTTATTTTGAACCTGAGGGATGAATTTAATTGCTGTGTTATGGCTGGCTTGGATCGGCAGTTTTTGCATTGTATTCCTTAGTCACACCTTGGAGATCGCTGAGGGGTGAGAATGAATACCAATAGACTGGGACTCAGAGGTCAGTATCTTCAAGAGAAATTACGGAGTTTTCTCTGAATTTTTATACTGTTTTGTTAGAGTAGATATTTTGTTGGTAAAACAATGAACCAAATGTTTCTACTATACTTACACTTTGAACATTACTGAGAAGTCAGACAGTTGTAATATTAACAGATATTATTTCATTATTTGTAGCTGAAGAAAATGAGTTGGAAAGGACTTTGTTTTAGTAATCACTTTTTATGAAAAAAGCAAATGGTTAAAAAATATGAGAGTAATGTTTTTTCAACAAAATGGATTTCTGGTGGCACACACCTATAAACCCAGTTCTTGGGCAGCTGAGACAGGAGGCTTGCAGCAAGTTCCAGGCTGGCCTGCCCTACACAGTGAGACCTTGTCCACTAGCAGAGCATGGGTTCCCTAAGAGTTGGGACCTAATCAAACCTGTGGTCACAGGTTAACAGCTGCACTTACAGTATTTAACTGGTATTTTTAATGATCATTCATATCACAAGATGTTTATCAAGCTTTTATACAGGATTTACTGTAGTAAATTCTGGGGCTACAAAAATAGGTAAAATGAATCTTTTGCCAGTTGTTAGGGAAACAGAAGATGGCCCTGCAAGTAGAGTCACGTTACTGAGGACTGTGGACAGCCATGGCTCTGCTGAGGTGCTGCAGGCTCCAGAGCATTTGACGCTTAATTTCTAAGTTTTTGCCACAAAAAACAAATAACCTCTTATGTAACTGCTTTCTGTAGCCAGGGGTGATGGCACATACCTGCAGCCCCAGCATTTGGAAGACTGACGCAGGAAGGTCACTGGGAGTTCAAGGCCAGCCTGGGCTACACAGTGAGATCCTGTCTACCAAAAAAAGAAGTGTGTTCTATATATCAAATTTTAGTGTGTAGAGAAGGAAAACCACTGAGGCTAACTGATAATTTTGCAGATTAATTCACATAAAATTTTCAAAATAAGACAGCAAATCCTTTTTTATGTTTTTTAACCTTGTCATTACGAGATTGTTTTTTCTCTTGGTGGTGCTGAGGATGTAAGCAAGGCATTTAGACAGGTACGGACGGACTGTGGAGCCCTCCACCCAATCTCACTGGCTGACTGTAACCTCGTTTTCCCTCCTCTGTTGGCCTTCACAGTACTGCAGTTTTTCCCTCAAAATGCACTTCACAAGCACTGCCACACCTTACACCAAAGCAGAACTTGTTTTAGCTTCTTTTTGTCTTTCTTTCCATCATAAAATCTCACATCGGATTCCAGATAAGATGCACCAGAGAGGCTGGGAGAGGGAGATGCCAGCAGCCCAGCTGGAGTGTTACTGCAAGACCCATGTGCTTTCCTGAGCAGTGGGCACTCCTCTGGGCCCCTCCATCCTTGGTGGGCTGCTCATGCTAAGTTCTTGTCTTTCACAAGGAGGTTCCAAATGCATGTCTGAAAACAGCTGATTGAGACATAATCTCCATAGTAATACCCAATCCTTTAAGTATGCAGTTTATTGATTTTTGGTCCATGAGGTGATGTGACCATCACTGCCTTTTAATTTTATAATATTTTAATTTGCCCCCAAAGAAGCTTGCTATTATCATAATAATACATAGTCTCCTGTGATTGTTTTCATTCACTTAGCATATTTTCAAGGGTCACTACCTTATAGCATCAGTTAGTACTTCATTCTGTTTGTGACAGTACTGGGGCTTGAGCCTTGGTCTTCCTGAGGCCAGACATTTTACCACTGAAGTGTATGTCAACCCTTTTGATCTTTTGCTTTGAGGCAGAGTTTCACTGAGTTGTTCAGGCTGGCCTAAAACTCTGCGCTCCTATTTCAGTCTCCTCAGTAGTTGGACTATAGATGTATACCATTCATGGCTTCTTCATCCCTTTTAATGACTAAAAGCTATTTTATTGTGTGGGTATATGCCACCTTTGATTCATCCATTCATCTGTTTAAGCACATTTGGGTGCTTCCATATTTTGACCATCACAGATAAAGCTTCGTGCACAAGTGTCTGGCTGAACACCCTTTCCATTCTCTTGGGCTTGTGTCTTATTAGTTCATCCTGCACAGACGTCTAAATAACATGTATGCTATCCACGGGTTTTTCTGCTTTTTATACTCTTTGAAATGTGCAACCAAGAATGTGACAGCAATGGGCTGGCCTGATAGCTCAGCAGACTAAAGTGCCTGCTTAAGTAGAAGCAGAGCATGGGGTTCGATTTTGGGCATGCTGTGCTGGCCCCGCCCCTAGGGCAGGTGAAATGGCAATGGAGACTAGGCGTGGTAGTGTGCATCTGTAATCCCAATGCTTAGGAGGCTGAAAACAGGAGGATCACTACTAGTGTTGTCTGTGTAGTGAGACCCTGTAGACCCTGTATTAAATACAAAAAAAAAAAAAAAGTGATAGCTTTGTGATAGCATGGAACCCAGGGCATTTGTTTTAAGCTACACACCCAGACCTTAATATTTTTATTTTTGAGACAGGACCTGGCTAAGTTGCTAAACTGTCTGGGTTGGTCTTGAACTTGAGGTCTTCCTGCCTCCCGGTGGGCTTGAGTTACAGTCATGTGCCACCACGTCTGGCTCTGTGCTGGGCTTAAAACGATAATCAAGACTCATGTTGGTTTACATTTGTGAACCATTCGCCTCTGTAGCATACATGTGCCCCAGGGTACATTGAGAAGGACTTTGCCATCTGCTGGCAATACATGGTCTGCTGGCATCATAGTTTAGTTGCCATGTGGACTATGGACATAAAAGATTTCAAATCAGGATATTTATATTTTTACATTTCTTGTTTAAAGAATGAGTGGTTAACAACTATATAACAAGCTTATAACAGTCGTATAGAAAAATTTATTGTTTTTTTCCCCTAAATTTTCTAAATTACTTCCATTGAATTTCTTCTCAAGATCTCAGTGAATTTAAATTTAAATTAAGTACTGGGGAATGAACTCAGGACCTTGGGCTTGCCAGGCAAGCACTTGCTCTTTTTTTTTTTTTTTTTTTTTTGTCTATTTGAGACAGGGTCTCACTATGCAGTTCAGGCTGGCCTTAAGCTCACTTTGTAGTTCAGGCTGGTCTCGAACTCACAACAATCCTCCTGCCTCAGCCTCCTGAGTGCTGGGATTACAGGCATGCTCCACCACACACAGCAGTAAGCGCTTATTCTACTGAGCTATTTCCCCAGCCCCCTAAATTTAAGTTAAAAGATTGTCATTCTAAGTACAGTAATTCCCCTTTTATTTTTCACTTTGTATAGTTTCAGTTATTTGTGATCAGTCATTTACTATATAAAAATATTTAGAGAAAGTGATCTTAATCCATAACTTTTATTATATTACATTAATTGTTCTATTTAATATTGTTATTGTTAATCTTTTCCTGTGCTTAATTTATAAATTAAACTTTATCATGGGTATACCTGTATGGGAAAAATTACCCTAGCATGTTACCTGGGAATCTGTATTTACTGGCAAGTGACTCTTCCAAACAAATGGTTGAAAGCAAGCATTTAGGCTAATTAACATTCCACCTTCCAGTCACTTTTTTTTTTTTTTTTTGTGGAACTGGGGATTGAACTCAGGCTCTTGTGCTTTCCAAGGAAGCTCTTATTCCACTGAGCCATCTCCCTGGCCCTCCAGTCACATTTTTAATGTGAATGAATGCTTTTGATCCTCCAAAGGATGATCAAAAACATTTTCCCATATTTTTACGTTTCTTTAAAGAATATGAATGGTTAACAACTGTATAACAAGCTTATCACTGCCATGTAGAAAAATTTCTTGTTTTTTTTCTATACGGAGTTGAGCTGTTTCCGATACGAAACATTTCAACCCCAGCACAGTGAGTGTTTGTGATGCTATGGGTGTTGTGTTCCGTTTTGTAGCCCATGGGAAGGGTTAGTCTGATATTAGTGTCTAGCAGACACCTGAGTCCCGTCAGATAGCAGACTTTTTTGTAACTAGGAAAGGACTATAAGTATTTTTAATTAGATTTTATTTGTACATTTTAGATGTACATAACAATCATATTCATCAAAGAGAATTTGTTTTTGTATGTTATAACTTTTTTTCATATTCCTCTGCCTGCCCTTCAACACTTCCCTTCTCCATTTGCAAAGCCTTGTTTCCAAGTTTTCCTTCTTTTCTCATTCATTCAGTTTCTCTAACTTTTCCCTTTCCCCCCTCCCCTTTCTCTAGTTCTTTTCTCTATTTGAATGTTTTCCTCCTGTTTCAAGATACATTTTGGTTCTTCCAACTGTTGGTTTCTCAAACCAGAGAAACAGTATGCTGTTTACATATGTGTCTTGATTTATGTCACTTAAGAGTATGGACTCAAGGTGCATCCATTTACCTAGAAATGTCTTAAGCTTATCCTTCTCTATGACAGAGTAATACTCCATTTTATAAAAGAACATATCTTCTTTATCTATTTATCAGTAGATGGGCACTAAGGTTGTTTCCAAGATTTGTCTGTTATTAGCTGTGCTGCTGTAAGCATGTAGTATAATGCTTATAGTTCTTTTGAGAAGATGCCCAGGAGGGGAATGGCTGGGTCAAATGGAACTCCTAATCATAGTTGTGAGAAATCGCTACACTGATTTCCACATTGGTCTCAACAGTGTACACTCCCATAAACAATAGAGAAGGGTTTCTTTTTCCCCACAGCTGCAACAGCATTTGTTATTTTTGATGCTTTGTTAACAGCAATTCTTTCTAAGGTGAGATGGAATCTCAGTGTTGCTTCAGTTTGCAACTCTAAAATGGTGAGTGATGTTGAACATTTTTCATGTTTTTGTCATTTCTACTTCTTAATCTGAGAAGTGTGTATTTCTCAAAAACAGTGCCTATTTTGGACTGGGTCTTTAAATTTGGAAGGTCTTTTTTTTTTTTTTTTTTTTTTTTTTTTTTTTTTTTTTTTTTTTTTTTTTTTTTTTTTTTTTTTTTTTTTTTTTTTTTTTTTTTTTTTTTTTTTTTTTTTTTTTTTTTTTTTTTTTTTTTTTTTTTTTTTTTTTTTTTTTGCTGTGCAAAAGATTTTTAGTAAGATGAGATCCCATTTGTTGATTATTTGTGGTAGTTCCTTGCTATCAGGGTTTTATTTATAAAGTCTGTACCAGTGTCTTCAAGAGTTTTGTCTGTTTTATGTTTCAACAGATTTAATGTTTCTGATTTAATAATTAGATTTTTAATCCATTTTGACTTTAGTGCATGATGAAAGATATGGTAATCTTAGCATGTGCAAAGCCAGTTTTTCAGCACCATGTATTTTTCATTATTTTATTTATTTATTTATTTGGCAGAACCAGAGATTATACTCAGGCCCTTACGCTTGCCAGGGAAGCACTTATTCCACTAGGTCATCTCCCTAGTCCCTTCAGCACCGTTTATTAAAGAGACTATCTTCCAGTGAATGCATTTGGCCCCTTTGTCAAATACAAGGTGACTGAGTGTGTCCGGAGTTGTTTTTACATCTTCTAATTTGTTTCTTTGATCTCCATGTTCATTTTTTTTTTTGCCAGTACCATGCTGTTTTTATCACAGTAGCTTTGTAGTATACTTTCAAGTTGGAAAATGTGGTGCTCCTGCCTTGCTGTTGTTGTCCAGAGCTGCCTGTGCTATTCTAGCTCTTTTCTGGTTCCAAATGAATTTTAGGGTTGTTTTCTCTAATCCTGTGAGATTTTGGAATTTTTATTAGAATTGAAATAAATCTGTATAAATGGTTTTGGAAGCATGGCCATTGTCACTCTGTTGGCTCGTCTTACCCAAGAGTAAGGGGCATTTTACCATTTTCTGATATCCTCAATTTCCTTTTTTTCAGAGTACTATAGCTTTCAATATAAAGGCCTAACACATCCTTCATTAGGTTGATTCCTAAACTTTTCATTTTTTTGAATACTATTGTGAAAGTATTATTTCCATAATTTTTTTCTCAATGAGTTTTTTATTTGTATACCAGAAGGTTATTGATTTTGTTTCCTTTAATGTTTTATTTTATTTTAAGGTAATTAAACAATAATAAAAACCATTGTTAATTTCCTATTGTCTTATTTTGAAATTCAGTTTAGTTTTTTGAGGACCCTCTGTATTCCTTTTCCAAGTGGCTGCACTTATGTTCTTCCCAGCAATGTGGGCTGTTCTTTAACCACTCACAAGCCCCTGCTTCTGGCCAATACTTGTGGTTTTGTCTTCTTTTTGTTGTCATTGCTGGCTTGTATGGATTGATGTGTGTGTGTGTGTGTGTGTGTGTGTGTGTGTGTGTGTGTGCAGAGTCTTACTACTACACAGCTTGGACTTGTAGTGATCCTCCTTCTGCCTCCCTAGTGCTGGGATTACAGCTGAGCGCCATGTTGCCTGGACTCCATTATAGGTTCAGCACACCCAGCGGCACGGCTGGCATGGCATGTGGAACCAGGAATTGAACCCTGGCCCCTGCACTTACCCTAAGCAAGCGTTTAGTCTGCTTAGCTATATTGCAAGCCCTTGGCTTGTATGTTTTTTTAGTAAAAGGCGAAAGATTTATACGATCTGAAGAGAAACCAGAGCATTTGTATGTTTTTTTGAGATAGCATTTCACTCTGTAGTTCAGGCTAGCCCTGTACTGGCAGTTCTTCTGCCTCAGCCTCCCAAATGTTGGGATTATGGGTGTATACCACCATGACCCATTTTGTTTTTTGTGTTTTGGATGACTCCCATCTATCTGGAGTGAGATAGAATTTTAGGGCAGCTTGGATTTGTATTTCCCAGAAATCTTGGACTCTCTTTTCCTAAATTTGGGTCCTGAGAATCCTGCCCACCCAGGCACATCCAGGAGATGGTAGGAGTACTCTCTACACCTCCGTGAGACTCAAGATTAGGACCTTGAGTTACTTAGGTTCAGGCTGTGTCTTTCTGAAAATCCATCTTGATGTATCCAACCCAGTCGAGGCAGCCCCACCCACAGCACTCTGAAGTGGAGAATTTTGCCGCAGCTTTGAAATAAATCTTTGTGCTTCAGATTTAACCTCAGTCATTTCACTTCTAGAAAGCTGTGACGATAAAGCACATCAAGGCATGAATGCACATATATGCACAGGACAGCATTGTCAGGAAGAGCAAAGCAACAGAAATCACCTGTTGCTTTGACCCACACCCAAGGGCACTAAAAAGGTGTCCATGTTACAGGGAGTAGAAAAGTTCCATGTGGCTGGGGAGATAGGTTGGTGATCTAAGTGCCTGACTGGCAAGCACAAGATCCTGAGTCCAATCCCAGTACCATGCTGGCCTTGAAACCTGGTGGTGGTGTACACCTGTGATCCCAGCGCTGGGGAGGCTAAGACAGGTGGAGCACTAAGTCTGAGCTGCGTGGTGAGACCCTGTACCAAATAAATAAAAATAAAAGGTACATTGTAAACACATGTGTAATGCAATCCCCTGGGTGTTGTAGACAGCAGAGTTAGACAGAAATAGTATAGGTAGTCAGACAGGACTACGCCCTTGGAAGGATCCACTATGGAAGACAAATTACCTTGCAACTGTGGGAAATGCAGGCACTCCCACTGTGAGCCGGACCACAGAAGATTGAACAAATGCACAGACGTACTTCCCTAGGCATCAGCCTCCGGGGTTGATATTTTAAGTAGGTATCATTCAGCTTGGAAAAAGCCAGAAAGAATCCTACAGAAAAACCAGTTCTGTATTCCTGTCTGCTTGCTATTTGACTGACTTCCCCATTTGATCCTGATTCAGTTTTACCCAAGCAGTTGTGCTTGTAATGTTACTGGTTGACCATAGTTCAACCCCAGCTCATGTCCACCTTGCAAGTACCCATATTTCCTACTTTAGACCCACCTCACCTCATGATTTTGCTCTGTAAAATTTTCTAGAAATGGAAGATTCCTGGGCAATCACTTGGGGTCTTCTGTTCCTCAGGCAGAAGCTTTCTTTCCCCCAATAAAATATTCTGCTCTTAAATTCCATTGTTCCTAAAATTCATTCTTCAGTTTTAGAGAACATGAACTCCTCCCAGGTATCTTTCAGAGTGGAAGTTTCTTTCCCCAATATCATTGGTGTTTAAAAAGAAAAGCTTCTATCTGGGCAGACATTTTTCTTGGTGAGCACAAGACAGTTCTAGAAAGGTGAACAGCAAGCATCCAGCAGTGTGTGGTGGTCTAATGTGTGGTGAGCTTGTGTTTATCCTCCTCTGTGTGTGTTTAGAACAGAGTTCACAGTGTCTCCCTACACAGATCTGACTTGTAGCGATTCTTTTGTTTTCAGCCTCCCAAGATCTTGATTACAGGCACGTACCAGCATGCCCAGTCTCAGTTGCCATCTCAGCGTGCCCCAGAGGCTGAGCTGACACAGCACGCCAGCGATCTAACCCCAGTCTCTGTGTCTGCCTAAACAGGCACTTTAGTCTGCTGAACTATCTGACTGGCCCTATCCTCCTGAGTTTCTCCCCATAAAGGGGGAGCAGATGGTCAGGCTGTTTCATGAGGGCTATTGATTTTTGAGTGTTGGCTTTGTATGCAGCTGTGCTACTGAATTTGCTTACTAAAGCTAGCAGTCTTTTAGTGAGGCTTTTAGGGTTATCTATGTAGAGTGTCATGTAATCCACAGATAATGATAATTTAACTTCCTTTCGTACCCTTATTCCTTTTATATCTTTCTGTAATTTCTCTGGCTGATGTATCCAGAACTTGTGTTGAATAAGGGTGGAGACAGTGGGCATCTTTGTCTTGGTGCTAGTTTTAGAGTGAAAGCTTTTAGTTTTTATCCATTTAATATGATGTTGGCTGTTGGTTTGTCATAGAAGGCTTTTGACAGGTGATTAAGTTCATCCATTCCAGTTTTCTGTAGGTTATTATCATTATTTTTTTCCATTGTGTACTTGGTACAGGGTCTCACTACACAGATCAGATTCATGGTGAGCCTACTCTTTTCAGCCTCCCCAGCGCTGGGATTACAGGCATGTGCCACCACGCCTAGACTCTGTTTCCTGCTCAGTGGCCCCAGGGGCAGGGCTGTCATGGCATGCAGGACTGGGGATTGAACCCTGGCCCCTGTGCTTGTCAAAGCAGGTGCTCTGTCAGCTGAGCTATCTTGCTGGCCCTTCTGTAGAGTTTTTATCATGAACAGGTGCCAAACTTCATCCAATGCTTTATTTGCACATATTTGAAATGGTTGTATGGTTTTTGTCCTTGTTGATAAGTGTATTACAAAAAAAAGTGTTTTACATTTATTGGTTCTTGTGTGGTGAACCATCTCTGCCTTCCTAGAATGAATCCAAGATGGTGGCGGTGTGTAATCTTTTTTATGATTTGCTGCATTCTGTTTGTCAGCAGCTTAGTGAGGACTTTTGCATCTATTCTTTCTTTTTTTTTTTTTTTTTTTTTTTTTTT